>BDUI01009296.1:13895-28841 GCA_002335545.1 Apodemus speciosus | reverse complement strand
CTTTAAAAAGTACCTAAACAAACAAACAAACAAACCCTTAGCATCTAGCCTCTAAAGGAAAAAAGTCTGGAGTGCAGGAAATGGGGAAATGGGAAAGCTTGCTCAGAATCTCCCTCTGATCTGCCTGGCAAGCTTCTGCCCATGTCCCTCCTCTACAGGACACTGAGGATGCAAAAACGGACCCAGAACTTCTAATCTCATAAGTTTCTGGCAGTGCAGGTATAAAGAGAAATAAATGTGAACTCATGTCGAAAAGGAGCTCTAGAATTAACTTCCCTTTGTGAACAGTAAATTGTTGGAGATTTTGCCCTATAAGTAAGTATCATTAGGAATACAATTCTATGTCAAATTAACACACTAAGGCATATACATATACAAGTCCCCAGATGTGCCCATCTACAAGTGCTAACTTTACAATAAAAATGTCAGCATTTCCCAACTGTACCAAATAATACAGAATGCATAACAATATTTCAGGTCAAATTTTACAACAAGCAGCCTGTATGAATATAAATGGGTTTCTACATTGTGAGATTTCTAGTGTGTGATAACTGCATATTGACGATGAGTTGATTAGATGGGATAYTTCATGCCTTGTTTCCCAGACTTACTTAATCCCGGGCCTCTTCCTTTGAGACTATCCAAGGAGAACTGTATTTACAATTTGGGAAAATTGGGAAATGCTCATAACTCTACATTCCATTTGCTRACTTTTAGTTCACCAGGCTGACACTGAGATAATATCATTAAAAAGTCACGGAACTGTGTCCCTCGTGTGTCCCGACTTGCAGTAATATCTCTAATTTAACAGTATGGTCAATTYCTACATACTCCAGAGCCKAAGTTTTGCGTTTCCCCCCAAAGGCTGGCACGTGAAAGGGAGGCATGCTGGACAGATGTTCAATGGCCGTTACCTTAGTGATCTGTCGGATTACCTGACACAAGCAGCTTAAGCAGGTACTTTTGCCCACAGAGTACAGTCAATCAAGGTGGAAGTGACGCGGTGAAGGGAGTTTGAGGTAGCTGATCACACTGAGTGCACCGTCAGGAAGAACAGAGCAATGGTGACACTCAGTCAGCCTCCTCCTCCTCACGCCGTCAAGACCCAAGCTGAGGGCAGGAYGCCACCTGCTTAAGGGCGGCTCTTCCATCTCACTCAACCTAACCAAGACAGTCCCTCGCAGGCACAGCCAGAGGCTTGTCTCCTAGACGATTCTAGGTCCTGTCAAACTGATCCCAATTAGTAACCACCACGGACACTGACTACTTTATAATGGCAAACCTGAAGGAGAACATGAYATCCACTCACAAGAATTGGTATATCTACTTTGACACTGTGGCTGCCACAGTGGGCACTAGGTTGAATTATGAMAACCTGTTATCCTGAAGGCTAAATATGATGACCTGTAACACTGAAGGCTACATGTGACACTGAGCTAATGTACCCTCTGGAGTGGACACCACATATACTGAAACCAAGTCAGAAGCAATCTTTAAAACCACCATCCAAACACAATACTACTTGCATCTRTGTGTGCACATTTCAACCATAGCGGTCCCCATCCGGGAAGCCAAYTGTCAAACCTGATTCCCACGGCAAGCACTTCATGTGTCTCGAGTCCCAGAGTCCTGCAGTCCTCACCCAACCCCAGCAATCCCTACACAGCTGCCGTTCTTACTGAAAGAAGACAGAAATGTGGGTGGACCNACACACACACACACACACACACACACACACACACAGGCCATGCCTGCGTTGAAAGTCAAAGGAGATGGTTAAAGGCAAAAGTTCTCTCTTCAGGGAGAAGTGTAACCTTGATGGTAGATGTGCCAGGGATTTGTGAAGATGGGGAGCCCGGTGCCCCGAGAAGTATTGCCAATCCCCCGCTTTCGAGTCTTTCAGGAGGTTCCACGGGCTCAGATTCCTTATGCTTGAGGAGAAAACCTATCCTCAGTATTCCGGCAGGTTTCACTGAGCCTCTGCTGTCTCTGGTTTACCACGTTCCCCCCCCCAGCCCCCAGTGCTCCCCCTTTCTTGCATACCTCCCATCCCACACAGAGGAGGGGCCCTCCGGCAGGGTTTCCGGGGGTTTCCGCTTTTCCTGATACCTGACAAGGAAGCCTCACCAGTCAGAAGTCTCTCTCTCCCTTCCTCCTGATTACCAAATGGAGCAGTGTTCCATACCCACCGCCACTTCAGCTTGTGCAATGAACACCATCAATGGATGTTACTCAGAGCTCTGCAGACAACCAAAAGGACACACATTTAGCTGCGCCTCTTTACGCTCAGAGAATGAGTCCCCAGGTCCTCTGTGAACGCCTGAAACCACAGACAACACGAACCACAGACATACTATGTGTGTTTCTAAACATAGACTTATGATGAAGCATGGTATGATGAACTAACTCCTAAGTTAGACATAGTAAGAGACTAACAATGAGCACGGTAAAGTGAAACAAATATTAAAAATGCTGTGTTTAAAGTTATGTGTGTGTTCTACTCAAGACACCTGATCGCACTGAGTGTGCACTAATGGGTGTGTAAGATTCCCCCCCTTTTCTGGACAAAGGCCTAAAGGTGTGAAAATGCCATAATTATCACTAGTCTGTTAACTAAAAGCAAATAATAACAGTAATAGTTTAAGATCCTTGCAGACATATTACACACCTAAACAGGAGAAGAGATTATAAAAATGCAATTATCTCCAAAATAAAGTGTAGACTAATTGCAATTACAATTCTCTCTTTTTCAACTGGCAACGTCATTTTTAAATTCACACAACAATTTCATATGCAAGAGCTGAAAAAAAAAAAAACCTTTCCTTTAAGGAAAAGTCTGTGTAATTAAAATAATGTATTCCATACAAGTAAGAAAAGAAACACACACACACACACACACACACACACACACACACACACACACACGACCAGTCAGGTCAGGTTCGTTCTGCAGACAAGTGGATGGTCATGGTCCCTGCTGTTGCCGGAAGCCTTGCTCCCGCTGTGAAGGCCAAGGAAGCTATTGATGACTGCAGACACGCAGTTGAGGAAAAGGAACCAAAAAGACTTCTGTGACAACCCCTGCCTCCCCAAAGTAATAGCCTAGAGAGGAAACCATCAAGGAGAATTAAAAAAAAAAAAAAAAACAACAAACAAACAAAAAACTCGGATGGGGGATGTAGGTGGAGAAGGACTCAGCTTCTCTGGAAAGGCTGGCTACCAGGAGTCTGACAATGCTTTAGTGAGTTTATGGACAACTCAAAATTGACTTCGTTCCCGCCCACACACTCCTCCACCTCCTCTGCCTACAGGGCAGATATGGAAGGACGGGGAGGTGAGTCCCATTGGGGTACATGATGTACAATTCCCAAAAAGCAATAAGAATATTATGTTAAATAAAAAAGCAAGTGAGCTTGAGCACTAGCCTTTAGCTCCCTCCTTCATGGCTGGGGATGTAAACCTGCTGTAAGCTGCTGTTGCTGTGACTTCGCCACACAGTAGACCATACCCTCAAGCTGTGAGCGAAGCAAGCCCTTCCTCCCTTAAGTTGCTTTTGTCACGGTATTTTACCGTAGCAGATGGAAAAGTGACAACTACAACAGTTTCTCTGATAATAATGGTTACATATTAGGTTACTGGTCTAGAATAAATAAAGCTAGGCTACTCCCTCATTCTCACTCCCACCCCCACCACACCCACTCATACACRGAGCCAGATTAAAACATTTCATTTTGGTTAGRCATATAGAAATACAAACATAGCACCGTAGAAGCTGAATGAAAATGAGGAGAATAGCCTTGAGAGGAAGAAATTCTCAAACAAGACAGTAAACCCAGAGACTAAAGAAAAAGATAAACACTTACTTGCATTAAAATTTGAGAATGCCTCCACAGTCAAAGGAAAAAAGCAAATAAATGACAGCTTGCTGGAAAAGGGGGTTGGCTCAGGGGTTAAAGGCACTTGCTGCTCTTCCTGATTCAAGTTTGGATTGCAGAACTCATGTCAAGCAGTTGACAACCTTCCAGAAATCCAGCTCCAGGGCCCCTGACACCCCCTCCACCTCTGTAGGTACACGACACACGCTCAAACATGTAAGACAAATAAATAAAGATTAAAAATAATTTTTAAGCCGGGCAGTGGTAGCACATGCCTTTAATTCCAGCACTTGGGAGGCAGAGGCAGGTGGATTTCTGGGTTCAAGGCCAGCCTAGTTTACAGAGTGAGTTCCAGGACAGCCAGGGCTATACAGAGAAACCCTGTCTCAAAAAAACAAACAATCAAAAATAGTAATAATTTTTAAAAGAAAGAAAATTTAGAATACACAAAAGGATACTTTCTTTGTTTATTCAAAAACTCTTAAAATTGATAGAAAAACACAATTAACTTGTTCAAATAAATGAATGGCCAAGAAACAGAAAATACCTGCCTCTTTGTCTATCTGTTTCTGTCTCTCTGTCTCTGTGTCTCTATCTCTGTCTCTGTTTCTCTGTCTTTGTCTTTCTGTATCTCTCTGACTCTGTCTCTCTGTGTGTCTCTGTCTCTCTCTSTGTGTGTATCTTTATCTGTGTCTCTGTCTTTCTCTCTGTTTTTTGGTTTTTGTTGTTGTTGTTGTTTTCATGAGGCAAGATCTCATTCAAAAGCCCAGGCTGGCCTGACCTTGCTGTGTAGGCCAGGCTGGCCTCAAACTCATGATCCTCGCAGGTACCACTACTCTTGGTAGAAGATGTTAGTTTTCAGCTCACCAAATTGGCACATCCAAAGGACATTATATCTCCAGATGGTTGTGTGGGGGAGGGGCATTCTTCGAGAAGGAAGCTAAAGTCACAGAAATCCTTGGGGGAAAGTAAACAGATAGTGCCCGAGGACGGAGCCCTCTCCAAGGGGTAAAGTACTTGCTGTCCAAGCACAAGGGCCAGAGGTCAAATGCCCAGAGCCCACATCTGGGTGTGCTCATGCACATCTGAAGAGGCAGGAGTAGATGCCCTGGTGTGTACAGCAGGGAACAAGAGATCTAGCTTCAAAGAAGGTAGTCGGTGAGGACTGACACCCAAGGTTGTTCTCTGTCCTCCACTCATGTGCCATGGCCCACAAACGACAACGCCCACACACGTGTGTGAATGCATGCACACACTTCACACTCGGAGATTAGAAAACAAAACAAAAGAAAGAACGAGTTGTCTGTTTTATCTGTCAGTATCCTCACCTTACTGGACGCACCAAGGGCATCAAGAAATTCAGAAATACATAGAAGGCCATGATTTTTGACATCACTTAGACCAGTGGTTCTCAACCTGTGGGTCACAACCCTTTTGAGGAGTCACATATTGGATATACTGAATATCAGATGTTTACATTATGAGTCATAATGGTAACAAAATTACAGTTATGAATTAGCAATGAAAATAATTTTATGGTTGGGGGGGTCACCACAACATGAGGAACTGTATTAAATGGTCAGAGCATCGAAAAGGTTGAGAACTATTGGCTCAGACAGACAAAGTTGGATTAAGAGAATGATTGAAAAAAATATATTGAGGTTTACCACGGATGCTACGCAGCCTCCCAGAAGTATGGGCTAGGCCTTCCCATGCATTGGCTCAGAGAGGTGTCTATGACAGGACGGTAGGTGGGAGAGAACAAGTTGCATATGATTTACAAATATGTACTTAATTTTATGTGTACGAGTGTTTGTCTGCACTGATGTACATGTACCACATGTGTGCAGTGCCACCCATTGGATCACCTGGATCTGGAGTTACAGCTGTGAGCCATCCTGAGTGCTAGAGACGGAACTTAGGTCCTCTGCAAGAGCACTAAGTGCTTGCTGTTAACTGCCGAGCAATTTCTTCAGTGCCTTTAATTTTAATTTTAAGTTTTTTATTTTTTTAAATTTCTAAACCTTTATTTCTCCATAAAGAGTAGAGAAAGGAATAAAGTAAAAATGGCACAATACACACACACACACACACACACACACACACACACACACACACACGGTTGGGGTTTAGATGGAGAAGGGGTCCCCACTACAGCAGCAGGAGCCAGTGACCTAGGGTGCTCCCGTGTCTCCWAACATGAACAGGAATAAGCAACCCTTCCTTCCAGGCAGCTGCCCTCCCACTTTTACTGCCCCAGCCCCTTGGGAGGTGGACAGAGAAGTCTTCCCAGGCTACAGAGAGGAGGAACTGAACCGTGCTGGGGGAGGGTCAGCACAGGGAGTGTCACAGGGAGTGACAGTCATTGGTTACCACCACTTCTCTAAGGGAGGTAGCTTYKTGGGGATTGGAGGTAGACACTAGAGGTCTGCAATGCTTCTTTTTCTAGCATCTGGCAAGAGATGCTAGAACAGTCAGAGTCTCCTGGGAGAGGAACATGACATCCACATCCTGGTCCTGGGTCAGCTTCTCCACGATGAGCTTGACTTCACTCTGCAGGGTGCTGTTGTCAAGAATGGGTCCTTTCTTCTGTAGCGACTTGGCCACATTGAAGCAGACCTAGGTGACTGGGTCCTCAGTCATACAAAGAACTGTGGGCAACATGTGTTTGGTGGTGATACCCTTGCCTGCCCACAGACCCCAGACAGCACACTGATGCAGAAGAATGTAGTAGTCATGTGATGTGGATAGTTAGGGTCTCAAAAAATGGCGAAGACTTTGGGGACAATAGTGGCACGGGCCAAACTTCTCCACCAGCTTCTTGAAGTTGCTGGTGTCAGCCTTGCAGATAGCATAGGCATGATTCACTAGCCAGGCCATACACAAAGAGTTGAGTTTCTCATCAATAAATACCACACCGAGCTGTCCAGGCAGCAGAAGCACATACTCAATGATGGCCAGCCACACTTGCCACTTGGCATCCCCAGCTAGTTCCACTACGGCAGGAATCAGGGACTGAGAGAGCTGCCGGATACCAATCATCTCATTCACACAATTCGGGTTGGAGATGATGTTCATGCGTACCTCAGGACATGTGTCCTTCACCTGGGCCAAGGAAAGGGGCCAAGGAAAGAGGTCACTGGTGGTAGTGTCTTTACCCAGAATGGGAGAGGGGACCGTGATGACTGAAGCCAGTGCTGACTTGACATGTTGGGTGGCATCTGACAGCAGCTCCTTGATGCAGGGCAAGATCTGGGTAACGATCACATTCTCCCGGCAGTCAGCTGAGAGATTTTCACAGAACTCTTTGATCTTATGGGAGGCTGCGGCCCTCACTTCAGCCATACTGTCCTTCGTCAGGTTTTGGAAGGCACCAGATCTGTCTTGGTGATCTCAGGCTCCTCTGCTCTCTAGAGCTCTGTGAACTTGTCAGCCACCGTGTATCGAATACTTGTTCCTCAGCAGCCTGTCTCAAGGTGGGCATCACTAAGGCCCTCAGGCCCTCCTGGGCAGAAGCTGAGTGATGTTCACGCATGCCTCCACTGCTAACAACTGCACCGAGTCCTGCTCATCAGAGACAGACAGGTTAAAGATTTTGGGGATGATCTCAGTCTGGACATTGTCCAGCTTCAGCACCTTAGCAAACTCCCCCAGCTTGGAGGCGGCAGCCTGCCACACCATGAGGTTGTCACCCGAGAACAGGTTCTGGAGGGACTGTGGAAGTTCTGCCTTCTCAGCACTGCATACTCAGGGGTAGCAAACTGAGAAGAGACAATGGGCTGAGGTGCGGGAGGTGAACCAGTCTCCAGCCACCAGCCGCTTCACCAGAGGCACAAAGTGAGCCTCTAAATCGGAAGGTGAGTGTCATGTGAGATGGCTCACAAGGATTCTACCACCTTGTCTCACGCTACTGTCTATTCCACTGTGGCCAGCGACCTGAGGTGGGGCAGCAGACAGTGCACATACTCACGTCCCCCCCCCCCNAACATGAACAGGAATAAGCAACCCTTCCTTCCAGGCAGCTGCCCTCCCACTTTTACTGCCCCAGCCCCTTGGGAGGTGGACAGAGAAGTCTTCCCAGGCTACAGAGAGGAGGAACTGAACCGTGCTGGGGGAGGGTCAGCACAGGGAGTGTCACAGGGAGTGACAGTCATTGGTTACCACCACTTCTCTAAGGGAGGTAGCTTYKTGGGGATTGGAGGTAGACACTAGAGGTCTGCAATGCTTCTTTTTCTAGCATCTGGCAAGAGATGCTAGAACAGTCAGAGTCTCCTGGGAGAGGAACATGACATCCACATCCTGGTCCTGGGTCAGCTTCTCCACGATGAGCTTGACTTCACTCTGCAGGGTGCTGTTGTCAAGAATGGGTCCTTTCTTCTGTAGCGACTTGGCCACATTGAAGCAGACCTAGGTGACTGGGTCCTCAGTCATACAAAGAACTGTGGGCAACATGTGTTTGGTGGTGATACCCTTGCCTGCCCACAGACCCCAGACAGCACACTGATGCAGAAGAATGTAGTAGTCATGTGATGTGGATAGTTAGGGTCTCAAAAAATGGCGAAGACTTTGGGGACAATAGTGGCACGGGCCAAACTTCTCCACCAGCTTCTTGAAGTTGCTGGTGTCAGCCTTGCAGATAGCATAGGCATGATTCACTAGCCAGGCCATACACAAAGAGTTGAGTTTCTCATCAATAAATACCACACCGAGCTGTCCAGGCAGCAGAAGCACATACTCAATGATGGCCAGCCACACTTGCCACTTGGCATCCCCAGCTAGTTCCACTACGGCAGGAATCAGGGACTGAGAGAGCTGCCGGATACCAATCATCTCATTCACACAATTCGGGTTGGAGATGATGTTCATGCGTACCTCAGGACATGTGTCCTTCACCTGGGCCAAGGAAAGGGGCCAAGGAAAGAGGTCACTGGTGGTAGTGTCTTTACCCAGAATGGGAGAGGGGACCGTGATGACTGAAGCCAGTGCTGACTTGACATGTTGGGTGGCATCTGACAGCAGCTCCTTGATGCAGGGCAAGATCTGGGTAACGATCACATTCTCCCGGCAGTCAGCTGAGAGATTTTCACAGAACTCTTTGATCTTATGGGAGGCTGCGGCCCTCACTTCAGCCATACTGTCCTTCGTCAGGTTTTGGAAGGCACCAGATCTGTCTTGGTGATCTCAGGCTCCTCTGCTCTCTAGAGCTCTGTGAACTTGTCAGCCACCGTGTATCGAATACTTGTTCCTCAGCAGCCTGTCTCAAGGTGGGCATCACTAAGGCCCTCAGGCCCTCCTGGGCAGAAGCTGAGTGATGTTCACGCATGCCTCCACTGCTAACAACTGCACCGAGTCCTGCTCATCAGAGACAGACAGGTTAAAGATTTTGGGGATGATCTCAGTCTGGACATTGTCCAGCTTCAGCACCTTAGCAAACTCCCCCAGCTTGGAGGCGGCAGCCTGCCACACCATGAGGTTGTCACCCGAGAACAGGTTCTGGAGGGACTGTGGAAGTTCTGCCTTCTCAGCACTGCATACTCAGGGGTAGCAAACTGAGAAGAGACAATGGGCTGAGGTGCGGGAGGTGAACCAGTCTCCAGCCACCAGCCGCTTCACCAGAGGCACAAAGTGAGCCTCTAAATCGGAAGGTGAGTGTCATGTGAGATGGCTCACAAGGATTCTACCACCTTGTCTCACGCTACTGTCTATTCCACTGTGGCCAGCGACCTGAGGTGGGGCAGCAGACAGTGCACATACTCACGTCCCCCCCCCCCAACCCCGCCAAAGTGGTAAGGGCTCTCAGCTACTCAGCCAAGGCCAAGTGGACCTTGTCTTCATCATAGGTTRCCGGGACCTGTAAGGAAAAGGAAGGGCAGGAGCTTACTGCTGGTGCATTCAACGACAAGGGCCAAGGCAATGGTGGAGAACTTCTTGGTACTATTGAGGCAAAGCTGAGTGTCTTCATTGCAGAGTTCATCTATGAGCGCCACAATGCAGTAGAGCGAATCGTCGCTGTTGGCAGCTGCCATCTTGGCTCCTTGGCATTTCTCTTTAAAAAGAAGAGAAGAGGTCAGCAATCTATTTTTTTTCACTTATATGTTTGTTTGGAAACATACACACTATACTAGAAGCATGAAATTCAGAAAGAAGCTGACAGTGAGACAGATAGGGAGATTGGTTACTGGCTATGCATTCGTTTTTCCCCTTAAATATCCGAGGCAAGGTGGAGCCAGCAATCCTGCGTGTCTCCCAGCCCCAGGCCGGCCTCCATCCATGTGCGGAGCACAGTATCGCATAACATCATACGAAAGTGAGCAGAGGCAGGGCTCGTGAGATCACAAATAGAAAGTGTTGGCTGCTGTCACACCTGGTCACCCAAACAGGTGTCCTGCATTTAGTCTAAAAGCCACACGAAATGGGGTATGTTTGGGATAGGGATGAAGAGAGTGAGGTATTTGGCATCCTATGTGAGAAGGAGGTTGAAGGAAACAGAGGTAAGATCAGATACAGTTTGGGTTTTCAGCTGATGGAGAGTTGGCTTGTAGAAGAGGACACTATACCGCATATCGTCTTAGGAATAAGACACGGGAGGCCGTTGTATGGAGGAAACTGCAGGGGCTTCAGCCAGAGCGAACAAATACCTGCTGGAGGTCTTCTGAGTCCCCTCCCCCGCGCTCTCTGGAAAGAGAGCTTACACACTATGATATAGAGAAGATCAAACACAGTAAAGCATAAGCCGGCAATTCACAAAGTGTGTTTCTAAACTGCAGCTGCTTTTACTTGGATATATGTGTGTGTGTTTATGTATGCATGTATGTATAATACATTAATGAGTTATAGATGTATTGATATAAGATATATTATGTACATGTGGCGGTTTGAATATGCTTGGACCACGGAGTAGCACTATTAGGAAGTGTGGCCTTGTTGGAGTAAGGTGTGGCCTTGTTGGAAGAAATGTGTCACTGTGTGGGTGGGCTTTGAGGCCCTCTTCTTAGAACTTCCTGGAAGATAGTCTTTTCTCCTGGCTACCTTGGATCAAGATGTAGAACTCTCAGCTCCTTCTCCAGCACCGTGTCTGCCTGCACGCCGCCATGTTCCCCTCACGACGATAATGGACTGAACTTCTGAACCTGTAAGCCAAGCCCAATTAAATGTCCTTTGTAAGAGTTGCCTTGGTCATGGTTTCTCTTCACAGCAATAAAACACTATGTAAGACTGTATATTTTAACTGTATATGTATTTAGATATTGTGACAGATTAAACCAATTCTCTTTGATGGAAATTGGTAATTTTAATATAATTTAATTAATTTTTTTAGATAGGGTCTTATATATCTCAGGCTGGCCTCAAACTTTTTATATACCTAAAGATGATCTTGAAATCTGTCATCTCTTGCCTTTGCCTGCTGAGAGCTGGTTCTAGGCATGGGTCATCACAAGTGGAGTATGTAGTTCTGTACCAAGATCCTCATGCATGCTAGGCAAGCCTGCTGACTAAGCAAGTGCCTGGTCCTCATTGGTAATATTTAGTTACCAAGTTATTCTTTTGGTTAGCCATTGACTGGTTCCACAGCAAAGCACAGGTATGAAGTAGTAATTGGGGTCTGGGCGATTGTAGAAGAAGTCTTGATTTGAAGCAGATCTGTGGGTCGATTCTCCCCCCCAAGGCTCATTAGTTTAACATTTGGTGCTAAAGGCTGTGACTGAAAAGTTTCAAAGTGAAATCCAGAATGTGTAGCCTGTCCACAGAACAAGGAAAGCTAAAGATGATTTAAGGAGCATCATCTTTCTCCAGGCATGTGATAAGCGATTCAGGATCGAGTAGTCACAGTCCCTTCTGGGAAATCCCAGATGAGAAGGACCAGCCCATGAAGCATTTCTGGACCTCATGGATGCCCAAGAAAAGCTGCTAAAGAGCCTTTCTCTACATCTGGCAGAGTCAATCATTTACCATTTTATTATCCATGATTTCATCATGTGATTGACTTAATGTGCCCTTAAATAATCACCGCCTAAAGACTGGTTCTTTTTTTTTTTTTAAACACTATTACCATTATTTTTTTTTAAAGATTCATTTATTTATTTTATGTGAGTACACTGTAGCTGTCTTCAGACACCAGAAGAGGGCGTCAGATCTCTTTACAGATGGTTGTGAGCCACCATGTGGGTGCTGGGATTTGAACTCATGACCTTCGGAAGAGCAGTCAGTACTCTTACCCCCTGAGCCATCTCTCCAGCCCCCAAGACTGGTTCTTAGTGCGGGTCACAGGACTCTGCTGTGTCCTCTTTCAGTTTGTTACGTTGGTAACTGAAGCCGCCTGCTCACATGCTGAGCTCACTGACCAGGCTAATGGCAGGGCTGTGGGGTGGACCTAGGGCACCAAGTAGACACTCAGATGCAAGGACATTTGGGCAGCCAGAGATGCTGAGCAAAGCTTAAAGGGAAAAAATAGACCCCCACAAAGCACTGTACTTACTCCTGCACTCTCCCCCCRCCCCCCACCACAGAGCAAAGAAGCCAAGGTGAAGCTATCAGTCCCAGCTGCACGCRACCCATGACTCAGCACCTAGCTCAAGGCTAATGTGGTGCATTTAGGATAAGAATGTGGTGCTCCTATTCTGCTCTGCACGGTCAGGTCACTCCTGGCATTGACAAACTCAAAGCTGGATTGAGGAGGGGGGGTGTCTGAGAGCTGCAAGGTCAGAAGGTCAAAGCCCGGAAGAGTCTGCCGATGAAGACAAGCAAGGAGCTTCTGGTTCCGGGCCTTCAGGGGAAGCAGACTGACTTGGCTTCAATCCTAAGGTGGAATTCAGGAGATATAAGTGGGATTTCTTTGTATGGTTCTAAGGACAGAACTGGGCTCAAGGCCAGCCATTAAGGGAGCCAGGGAGCTCCACCAAAAATGGCATTCTTAAAGAATTAATTATTTGCAAGGGAAGTAGCCAGTTCTCAGGTTGGGAGCATCCAAATAGAATCAGGAGAACTCCTGGGGGAAGGCTGAGGTACAAGTAGGAAGAGGGTTTTGGGTGAGGGTCAACCAGGTCTTCTGCAGTTTTTCTAGAATACTGAAAACCCAGCACTGGGGAGATGAGGCAGTTGGTAAGGCAGAAGCACGAGGATCTGAGATGGATTCCTGGTACTCGTGTAAAACGTGGCCCATACTTATAACCCCAGAGCTGGGAAGGCAGAGACAGGATCATACAGATTGTGTGCAGCTGGTGGGTTCCACGCCAGTGAGAGAGTCTGCCTAAGGTACAAACAGTTGGATGGCACCTTTGGAGTGACACCTGAGGTTGTCCTGTGGTCTCACACATGCACATGTGTGCATTCGCACATGCTTGCACCCGGATAATCACATGAATCAAGAGGTGCATTTGAGATTTGTGTCAGTTTGCTCAAGGCTGAATTCCCAAATCTTGAGTACTTGGGAACAGGAGGAAAGTAGACACTTGTAACTGTGGCAGGGGAATCCTTATCTCCCTCTCCCCATCCCCTACTTCTGCTGACTAGGTCACCTCTTCCTGCCTAATCTCCAAAGGAGAACTTTTAGAGACATTGCTATTGTACCCCTTGGCCTACTACAAGCAGGGGAGGGAGCTGCTGATCAAAAAACGTTACAAASACATCAGTGTCCATGGAAAATGTAGCTGTTACTGATAATTCTTTCTTTTTTATTTTTCTTTATAAAGAAAACAAAGAGAACTTTCGTGGCGGTGGGGAAACATTCCTCCAAGTTTCTGTTGACTTTTTCTGGTTAGTTATCTTTCCAAACTTGGCACTGAATCAGGTTAGGCTAAAGAAAGCCTTAGTGAGGACTCATTTCAGATTCATCTTTCCCAGACGGAAGAAACTAAGGCCCAAGGGCAGAGTAGTTTGTCTAAAGGCACTGGGTGCCTCAGGGCACAGCTGGGACCATAGCCAGCTTTAGCCCACTTCTGCCCAAGCCTAGACATTTCCTGTAGGCTGCCTTTTGGGAAAGCACCTCATCACCATAGCCTCAGGGCCTTGGGCAAGTGGAAAACTCGCCCCATGGCTTCTCCTTTATAGATATGAAAGGGAAAGCCAGCCCTAAACCCCACGGTTCTCCTTCAAGTCAGTTTTCTTTTCGATAGTTTCTAAGGCCTGCAGCCCAGACTGCATTGCCCGCATTGGTTCCTGACCAGCTTGAGGGGAATGCCAGGCTCTTGCCCTGTCTCTTGATACTCAAATGTTCCAGAGTCCAGAGTGGGAAGCTTGCCTTTTCCCCCAGGAAGCAGCATGGTGGGGGCTTCTATGTCGTTCCTCCTTTCCAGAGATGCCTGTAACAGATGTTCCTGCTCTCAGCAAACATCAGCTAGGGAACCACTCAGCACCTCTGCACACAGACCCAGCTACTTAGCAGGGCTCCACGGAGAACTTCCACCATGGGTTTCTTGTTCGGAAACCAAGGAGAATGCCAAGTCTGAGACAAAGTAGTTTTGGTTTAAAAAAATTTGTATTAGTATATATTAATTATACATAATGAGTTTAATAATGGTATAGTCATATATGTATATATATTTGATTTATTTACCCCCTTCATTTCTCTTTCTTGTCCTCTTCTTCCTCCCATAATCTCTTCTTTCTCTTCTCCTCTCTTAAATTTCATTAGTGTTGTGCACAGGAGCATGGAATGAAGGGTTATTTACAGGAACATGGTCACCTTACCAGTGGCTGTAACACTGAAGAAAGTGGGATAGTATACTTGAAAATAGGTGTAAGGTTCCTAGGTCCAGACCCAGGGAAACCCACCCTGCCTGACTGGGTCCCSAGTGCGTGGAAGCCATGTTTAGGCTTTATGTACCTCAGAGACAAGGGGAAGGCCTGCTGGGTTACTGAGGTATGATTGTCTCCTTCTTAACCCGTCTCTGTTTCCTCCATCTGTCTGCCAAGGGACCAGCAAGCAGCCCAGAGCAGCGTTTAGGGAGCCGAGTACTTCGTGTATAATTTTCCCTAGCACAATGCCCGTGCCACCTTCAGTGTTTCTGTTACTCTCCCATTAAAATGGGGGCAAAGAAAAGGAGAGAACGATGTGAAAGATGAACGTGCATTA
>BDUI01009293.1:28233-38234 GCA_002335545.1 Apodemus speciosus | reverse complement strand
AACACGAAAGCTGTGTGGCTAAAACCATTAGCTGGGTACCTGATTGTGCCTGTGGTCCCGTGTGCTCCCCAAACACGCCCACACTGTTCCCGGTTCTTTCCTATCTGGCTCTACTAAGGATACGCGCTGTACTCTCTGGTATTTGATCTTTTGGTGACCACTGCTAGACTACTAGACTATGGAGTGTTTCAACGTACTTCATCTTCCAGACGGTGCCTGCCTACTTTGATTACACACACACACACACATTTATATATATATATATATATTACACAAGGAAGCCATTGTGTTAACAGATCTGGCGACTCTGCCTTTCTGTAGTACATACACCACCAAAGCAGGCACGTAGACCATGCTTAGAAAAGAGCCACTGGTGGCCCATTTCAAAGTGCAACAACAGCTGGCAGAAAAAGTCAAGGTCTAAAAAGCATTTTCTTTCCTTTCTGCTAATTCAAATTGTTTATCAGACAGATGTGGTTTCGTAAGAGAAATCAGTAAATTTGAAATTTACACACACACACACATACACACACACACTGACACACATGCATACACAGACACATGTGTGTGTTATATAATATTCACATGCATAGGTACATAAATTAATATGCTGGGGCAAGGAAACTGAAGTTCCCAGCAAAGCCTATACCTGTGTTGAAGACTCTACAGTGCTCTCATGACTGTCTACAATTTTCAACTTGAAATAATCTATGATCATTTAGGAAGAGTTTAAATTATTTTCTACATTGGTCAAGCTAGTCTGCGAGCATGTTTGTAAGGCATTGTCTTAACTAAAATAATTGATATGGGAAGACCCAGATAATCACCCRCAAAGGCATTCCCTAGGTGAGGCGTCCTGAACTCGGTATGAGTGGAGAGATGAAACCCAGAAAAAGCAGAAAAGGCAAGTGAGCATGCATGCGTTTCTTTCTTTCTGCTCTTCACTGTGAATGTGGTGTGGCCAGAATCTTGCTTTGGCTTCCCCTCAGTGATTAACCATAGGCTGGAATGGTGGTCCATTCGAATCCTTTGTCCTCTCAGCTAGACTTCTGGCTCCTGTTTTTATCACAGCAACAGAATGAAGCTAGGACACTGACTCTTTGGAACCATGATTGCACTGCATTGCAGTGTTACAGATGCAGGGTCAGCCTAGCCTGGGCTATGATTACCCTCCCAATAGCCATTCCTTGCCCTTTCTCTCTGTGAATATCAGATATGACCGTTTAGAATGTGTTAACTTGGTAGATCATCAACCCCAAAGCTAAGTCTACCCTCCAACAGAATCTGGGCCTCTTAATAGGTATTTCTCCCCTTCAGGGTGACTTGGTGCTCTCACACCATTGCATTTAGAAAATGGTTTGATTTGTGTTTCTTTTGCTCTGTAACTGTAAAAGCCTCACAAGACCATTTTCATGTTGGAAGATGGTATTCAGAGCGATGCGAATCTATGTTTCCAGGGTCATGGTCATTGGTATTTGGCTGACGAATAAACTATAACTTGTTGCTTTTGATGTGATAGCTGTGCTTGGCATGGACAGAAGCACTGAAGATATAAATTCTATGTTAACTTCACTGAGCCTCCAGGAAGATAAGCATCGAATCATGCTATAATCCAAGTCATTGTGTTATTAACCCTCCACGCATCTGTTTGTTTTGTTGTTGTTGTTTGCATTTATTTATTTATTTATTTATTTATTTATTTATTTATTTTGAGACAGGGTCCCTCTACATAGCCCCATTAGTCCAGGAACTTACAATGTAAATGAGGCTGGCCTCAGACTCACAGAGATCCACCTGCCTCTGCTACCCAGTTGCTAGGGATTAAAGGTGTGCTTGTCTATAGCCAACATCTTCTGAAGAGCAGAAGAGCAATAGTGACCAAGACAAGGGACCATTGGGAAGCAGCCACCTGCCTGGGAGGTGTCAGATTGTAGTTTGAAGACTTCCAACATCTGGTGCTCTGAATGGATAGATACTATCTAATAAATACTAAAGGTTGTTCCAGGAACTTTCCTGTCAAGTCGCTTGAGTGCAGAGAGGTCCTGTGATTGGAGAGGAAAAAAGGGGCGGAGCTAAGAGTTGCTGAGAGAGCAGGCAAGAGACAGAGGTCGAGGCAGGAGTTGATGAACAATAGCTTGTGATACTTTTCTGTGTGTTTCTTAAGGTTAGAAATATGATAAGTGGATATTAGTTAGCCCAGAAGCTCTGAATACTCAAGACACAATTAAYATATCAAATGATTCCCAAGAAGAAGGAAGGAGAGGTCCCTGGTCCTGGAAAGGCTTGATCCAGCATTGTAGGGGAGTACCAGAACAGAGAAATGGGAGGGGGGTGATTGGGGAATGGGCAGAGGGAAGAGGGCTTATGGGACTTATGGGGAGGGGGGAACCAGGAAAGGGGAAAGCATTTGGAATGTAAACAAAGAATATAGAAAAAAAGAATCTAAAATGGCTAGAGTTGAGAAAATACTATTTACTGATGAAAATGTAATAAATAAAACATTATAAGAGTGAAAAAAAGAAATATTGGGATAAGACTTTTATCATTATAAATTGACATCTTGTAATTGTGAGTTTAATACACATAAATCTAATTGGCTAACTAATTAAGAATTAAGAGTTTTGATTTACTTGGTTACTGGAATGTAGGTCTGCCAATGGCAGAGAGCTGGCAGCATGGGGATGTGTGTGGGATTTGTGTGGAAGCGAGAGGATCTTGCAGGACCCTGTCAGGACAACAGTGTTGGAGCCTCCAGTGCCAGTACCAGAGCGAGACAGTGCAGGAGAGTGGTCGAGAGTGGCGGGGAGAGTTGGCGGGTTCATTTTTAATATTCCCCTGCAACAAAAGTTGGCCTTTTAACTTCTATTTCTACCCTTCATTTCTATTCTTCACCTAATTCCCTGTGTGCAGTCGTGGGTTTTAAATTTATTTATTTGAAGGATATTTTAACAAACTGTACTTCACAGACTTAAAAAAGCTGGGAAACCCAAGTTTTTCTTTTTGTTTTGTTTGTTTGTTTGTTTGTTTGTTTTTGTTGTTGTTGTTTTTAAAGCTCTATAGCTAGAGGCTCAGTTTCTCTCCAGGCCTGTTTCCTATTTGCAGGATTGCTTTAATCACACACTGACAGTTTACTGGGTACCAACAAAAACCACAAGAATCCTGAGTGTATCTTCAGAAAAAAAGAACCGTGAGCGCTTCTGGGTCCTACCCTCTCCACCTGTGTGGCTACCAGCCCTCCTACCTGCCCATCCCAGCATTTCCCTAACAGGACTGTTCAGGGTTCTTTCCTTGCATGGCCCAGTAAAATAAGTAACCCCAGGGTAGGAGAGGGGCAGTGGYGTCCTCTTCCTGTGAATTTTTGTTGTTGGCAGTAGACTCTCACAACATTCAAATGTTGAGCTTCTYTCAGAGTGCTGATTCKAGAAGGAGACGYCTTTGTTGTTCATTAGGTTATAAGGGCGGTGCCTGTGGAACGGAGTCATTCCTCCTATAAGGAGACTCCAGAGGTCTGGCTAGCTATTTCTCTACCTTGTGATGACAGAGGAAAACCTGCCATCTGTCTTTGGAACAAAACACTTGTAAGAATCCATCCATGTTTGTCCTCTGGTTCCAGATGCTAAGCCTTCACAGTTGTGACAAATTTACTTTGGCTATAAGCTACCCAGTCAACGCACTTTGCTGTGGCAGCCTAAATTAACTAGCCAACCTTCTTCTCTGCAGAGAGGAGGGTGCTCTTTAATTTATGGTAAAAATGCTAATAAGAAGTTCACTGGATCAAAAGAGCTTAAAAGCTGTGTCCAAAACGGAAGTAATTTTTTTAAAAATAGAATGTGTCTTTCCTTTATTTTCTTAGAAATATACCCATCTCTGAAAATTCCTAAATCATGATGCAAGTTAGGGGATTCATTTGGTGGTGTTACATGGACAAAAGAATGTCATAACAAGTAGAAGACCCAGCTTCCCTTAGATGGGCTAGAGACAAGTAGGTAGATCTGCTGGGTGAACACGGCCCTTTGGAAACAATGTGAATTTTTAGCTTTTAGCTAATGACAAGTTGACACTGTAGAGTGTAGAGTCTACCTTTTGAGGATAAAGAAAGGAGAAGAACAAAGAGRCAAAMAGTTCTTGAGCACATTTGTGCTCCATTTGAGAGAGTACTGCAGACAACCCAGGCAGACAACAACACGGATCTCTTGTTGCTGAAAGAGAAAGGATATACTTATCACTTTTATTATTGCTCAATTCTTTTTTTTTCTGGAGAACTTTCTAGGAGCAGAAGGATGCTTTTGTAAAGAAGAGTATATAAGGGGCTTGGAGGGAGGTTAGAGGGTACACTGAGATGGATTGTTGGGTACAAAGTTTATTAGATGAGTTAGTAATGTCATGGGCAGATGGAAAGAGAGACAACAGCGTGGAGGAGCCTCTGAGGACAGT
Source organism: Apodemus speciosus (assembly GCA_002335545.1). Taxonomy (NCBI): domain Eukaryota; kingdom Metazoa; phylum Chordata; class Mammalia; order Rodentia; family Muridae; genus Apodemus; species Apodemus speciosus. Next base: position 33,800 of record BDUI01009293.1, on the reverse strand, counting down.
TCAGGCTCTAGCACCAGAGACAGACAACATGATAGGGTCTCTGAGGAGAGATTCCAGAGCCCCCGTGGCAGGAGTGGGAGTCTCTTCTTGTACCTTATGAAAGTGAAGGAAATGGAGCAGCACGAGCCTGAAGCCAGGCTTTCCAATCCTCAGGTTAGAGTCAGGGAAGAGGGTGGGGAAGCAGGATATGTGGTTATCAAACCAGTAACCTTTGGTGTTACTCACTTCCCTGGGAAGTCTGTTGGCTAGGGATTCATAGGTGACATCTCTGTTAGGTGCCTGACGGTATCTGTGAGAGCTGAAGGTATCGGGGTGGGAACGACAGCTGGAGTCTAGCATTACACTCTTACAAGCACCATGTAGGGCTTTAAGTTCATAAACTGGTCTGAATTTCTACTAAAGAACTGGACACTCCAGCTCAGAGCAGGGAAGATCTGAGGAACAATTAGTAAATGATGGCTGYGGGCARGGAAGAGAGGCTCAGTTTTCTTCAGAGGTATGGCCCGTGGGAGGTTGCCTAAGCAACAGTGGGAGGCACCCTATATCCACGCTCAGAAGGGCACTGCCAAGTACTCCATGGGATGCTAAAGACATAAAGAAAAAGAGGAAGGAGAGGAAGAGCATAAGAAACATGTGGTTAGGAGGTAGGTAGAGAGTCTAGAAGGAGCTGGGAAAGCAGGCTGGGAGTGGAACATCCTAAATTCATTGATTTCATATATGAAACGTTAAAGGATAAATGACATGGTTTGTAGATGTTAGGAAAACCAATGAGCAATTTAGTCTCTGATTCTCCAAAGCAAGGCTGCCATGTGGTTCATCTGGACTTTTCATTCCTCATGGAAGGAGAAACTCTAAAGATACAGCTCTGAGATTTCCACCTCCTTGTGGAATGAAAGGAAAATCTAGGCATGGGAGACAGTATCTAAGATTCAGGACTGTTCTGCCAGGATCTAGGTAACCACCCAAATGTCTTCCGACCAGCAGAGGAGAGCAAAAGAGCTGGGAGTGAGAGACGGGGATGAAGAGGAGCAGAAGAGGTGTGAATCAGGATGCAGGAGGACCACYATGGTGGCTTATAGATCGAAGGAGCAAGGAACACAGTGGTGGCCTCAAGGATCTTAGAGCAACTCCTGTTCAGCAGCCAGAATCTGCAGCTGCCCGGAGCTGAACATGGTCAGCGGCTGGTTGAGCCTGAAAATAAGACCTTCCCAGAGTTTCTCAGGAAGAGCCATGGTGGACACCATAATATCAAACATGATCCATTTTAAGCAGAGAAATCAAGCAAGCCTCTTGTACTTCCGGGGCACAGAACTCTGTGGCCATAAAACTGTACATGCTGTGAGTCTAGTCTGCAGGAATATGTCACGACAGCTCCTCAAAGCCTGAGACTCACCATGGGATTACATAAATGCCCATTTTAACATTTCTGTGCAAGGACTTAATGGATATTGGATGAGCGCTCTGTTTCTTCTCGTGGGAACATTTTAGAAGCTCTGAGCAACAGGTTGGGAGACAGTCATTAGGACTTTTAGTTGCCTCTTGCTGCAGCAAATCAATCTGAGCAAGAATATCACCAACTCTAGGAAATACCTGTGAGTAGCTCCTCCCAGTTTACTGTTACCAGATGGCTGGCACTCGGCGTGCATGTGGGATAATGGGACCTCTGGGGCTGGGGCGGGGGGATGGTTGTCGTCATCTCATTTTACTGCTGTGGCCCGAGGAAGGAGCTGTGCTTTGCAAATCCAAGGATTGTAACAGCTGTGTCAAAAGGTCAGATGCAAAGACACTTTGAGAACCCACGAAGCATCATTGTACGCAGGCCACAAGATGGCCGTTAAGAGCTGAGTTCTATGGTTAAGMCAGGCAACACCAAACAAATGATACCGTCTAAGGGGTTTCAGTTCTTTCATGGCCCTTGGTTTTGAGCAAATAYAAATATAAATGAATATTTTATTTGAAATTATACATTTAATCAATTTTTTGTTTTCAAGAAAAACTAAAACAAAACAAAACAAAACAACAAAACAAAACAAAACAAAACAAAAAAACCAAAGAGAAGGTGTTTGTTCTTGACACTCAGCCTAGGGCATGTCTCCCTGCCATGTCCTCACTGTTCTTTGTAGATAATTGTAATTCTTAGAAGCTGGGCACAAACCACACCAAGACATCAGTGTGGTGTAGCAGTAACCTAGAAAACAGAAGGACTTTCTTAAGCTTCATCTTAATCTAATTGCCCTGATGACAAATCCTTTTATGAATACTGAAATAGAAAAGTTTTAGTGATCTGTTGACCAGTAAAGAACATAGACACAAGAAGGCACAGTAGGTGAATTCTGTTTGTTTAAAATGTGTACTGCCAGAAGATTCTCATGTTCTGTACAAATGCACAGGCTGTGGCTGCTTCAGCAAGGCACTGAATAGCTTCACTTAATCTGATAATTTGCTAAAATCCCCGAGACACATACTGTGCCACTTTAATGCTAATCGCATGCACTCGACATGGAATATTTTTTATAGAATCTGAACAAAAATAAAAAACGCAGCATTAGGTTATTCCAAGTTCAAAAAACCTACAGACTGCTACAGCCTTCAAAGCAACAGTTCCCTGTCTTTTTGGTGCACAAGGACATATCCGACAGGTTGTGTGCTCACAGCTCACACTCTTTCGCAACCCTGGGTACTTTCTACAGAGTGAGACATGGCCCACTGCGGGTCCATGAAGTTACAAGCAAGGGAGGTGTACCATCGCCTCCCATTTGATCGGAATTTTGGAAGTGGTTTAGGAAATATCATCTACTTCTACAGTTGTGTTGGCCAATGCAAAGGTATGGATACTTATGTTACCCCAACCCTCCCCCAAATTCATATGCTGAAACGAACCTCCTCCAAGGTGAGGGTGTTCAGAGGTGAGACTACTGGGAAGCGATTAGGTGGAGAGTGAGACCCGCATCAATAGGATCAGTGTTCTTGTTAAAGGGGCCCGGGGAGCATGTTTGTCCTTTCTCCTTTGTGAACACACAGAAGGAGGCGCCATCTTTGATGCAGAAAGCAACCRTCCTAAGGCAGTGAACATGTTAGCCCCTCCATCTCCTTGGCCTCCAGGACAGAGGGACAAATTTCTGTTGTGTTTSAACTACACAAGTGAAAGTAGTTTATCATCACAGCCTGTGCAAGGACAACCAGCCCTTTCTTCTTTTCCCTTTAGCTGTGAATTTGCCATGGAAACGCTGGGTTAAGTTGGTGAACAATAGAAGAGAAATAATATGAGGAAAACAGAGGCCTTCCAAGGTGTGTGTGTGGCTACCATGTTCAAGAAACATAATAGAGGAGGAGGTGGGAGGGAGGAAGCAATCCGAGAGGAGGGAGACGGACAGAAGATGGAAGGGTAGAGGGTGCGTGTGAGGAGACATGGAGTTAAGACTGGAGGTGTTAACCAGARACTGATTAATTTGGGCGTTTCCCTAATGGCTACTCTGTCACATGCCAGGATACCTGTCAGTTGTATAGGTTTCTAGTTCTTGACTCTTTCCCACAAAACCCCATCCAGTTGTCACTGTCAGCTGCAGCTCCACAGCTAGACACTAGTCACCCTCCATGGCCACTGCCTTACCCACCCACCACCTGTTGACTCCCATAAGTCTCTCTGCTTTTCCTCCTTCCTTGCTTCCCATAGAAGCCCTACTGCCATGATTCTTGGAAAACACACATTGAAATACAAGTCCTCTCTAAGATCTCCTGTTTTGCGTTTGGTCAAACTCAAAGTCCTTAGCATGGTAAACGATAGAAAGATGTCCTTTATTCCCCAACTAGGTTGAATCCAATYTATGTTCCTTCAGGGTCGTCTGTGTGCATGTGTGTCCTTCTTGACAGTAATGTCAGTAGGGTCTAGCAGTGCACGCTCTTTATCCACRTTTGCTGAATTAAGAATACATCCCACCTTATCCCCAGTCGAGCCTTAGAAAAAGTAATATATTTACCCCCAATTTACCTGAAGGGGTCGATTGACAAACTACATGGATTATTCTACTCACCAGTCAAACAGTTTTAACTTGTCAAGTGATGCAATAAATGCAAGAATTTCCTTAGCTGCTTATAAGATAATCAGAATAATTGGATTTCATACCAATGTGGTGAAGACGTTATATGTCATCATATAAAGTAAGTGATGATTTGGACGGGAATATAAAAAAATTACATAGTCATTCCATGCTCTGCTTGCATGAATTTTTTGAGCCTTGCGGGTAGGGCTGTGATATGTACATGACAGACTCATCCTTTAGAAATGGAGAAAGATGTGGATACTACAGTGATCCAAGATCATACAGCAAGTGGCTTTCCAATCAGATCTAGATTGGAGTGTATCTTTTCAATACCTGACCTGTAGATATCTGAACCTCTCTCATATCAACATCAAGCATTTCCTATAACTGCTAGAGTATAGTCCAGGAGAAACAAATAGGGTCATTGCTCTTCTAGGTCCCACCTGCCCCCAAACAACCTCCTTATCTACCTCTTGAGGTCCTTGCCCATCTCTCTGCTCCACCCTCCAATTGTGCACATAGCTTCATTTACACAGCACAGGGGACATGGTACCTCTAACTTCTAACCATGGTTGCATGGTTCCAGGAACATCTACAGAATAAAGAGACTTTCTTCCAAATGTCTCTCCTTGAACTCTGAACATTGGCATTGGAGACTTTCCCTCTTTCAGGGTCCTCCACATTGACCTATCCTAGATAGCCATACTGAGCTCTTTGACCATTCTGTGACGTGAAATGCAGACTCTCCTCTGCTTTCGAGCCCTTCTGTGCTCTGCACACCTAGGAACACCACCTGGGAGTCTTGCTAGTGTTCTTTAGGGTGATCTATGCCCCCTAAGCCAGGGAATGTCAACAATACAACAAAAGCCTTCATAGTGACTCTATGTACACTCACCAAGACTCAAACTCCCTTGATTCTTTCAAACCACAAATAATCATGTATCATTAATTTTTGTTTGAATGGTGCCTAGCAATGTCCTTGACACAGCTTAGAAATTTATTTTCCATATATGTGGAATAAGAGACCCCATCTAATTTAACTAAGCTATTGATTTAGCATTTATCTGGGCTCACTTTTGAGTGGTGCCAGCTGATTCCATGGTCAAAGCACCATGAGGAGAGCTTCCTCTTTAGACTCTCAGAACTCAGGTTGGAATCTTGGTGCATTGGAGCTTTGTTGTTAAGACTTCCAGGACTAGTCACTTCTGCATTCAAGCTTGATTTTTATTCTAATTGGAAAGAGATACAGATTTTGTTCCTAAAGCACTACAGTGGTACWATCTATTGGTTTTCAGTTTGTGTTGGTAAGGTCTAAGGGTCTCCTCCAAATTAGGTAGATGATTGAAYRAAGAACAAAGACTACAAATGAGCTGAGAGGACAGTGATGGTTGTGTTACAGAAAGACATGCTGTGGCTCCAGAGAATCAACTCATACAGTAGACCTTTTAGTGGACATACTGCAAAGACTCACATAGGGAAACAGGCAATCACACGGCAAGAACCAAGATACGGCTCTCATGTGCAATC
>BDUI01009291.1:27100-61333 GCA_002335545.1 Apodemus speciosus | reverse complement strand
AGGAGCCGGAGCCTCCTTCCCCCACACCACCGTATAACATATTCTCAAGCCTCTTCCTCTTATGATCACAACAGTAACAATTGACGGGTTATAGAGCCATGAGGTCTTATAGCCAGGTCCACCTTCACTATTCCTCCCACAGAGGCCAGGCCAATGGACCCAGTCTGCATGTAAGGGACAGAGTGTGACAGAGAGGGGACAGGAAGCAGGCGAACAGCCAGGCAAGCTCACACGGTTCTATTTGGTGTCTCTGAATCCTGGGACCTCTTTCCTATGTCCTCGTGAAGTTTCTCCAGAGCATAACCTCCACTGACCACTGTGTTCTGCATTGTCCTTTCTGGGGCCCCAAGGGGGAACCAGGCACCAGGCAGCTCTCCAAAGGCTGACTACACCCGGTGTGGACGTGGGGTTCTCACCCAGCGTGGCTCTTGGCCATTTCCAAGTCTGTCTGGATATTCAACCACTCTGCCAACCCCTCATAAAGCTRCTACCTGCACCTGTGAGCCCCGYGGGGACAGTGGTGCTAAGTGCTCCCACCTGTGACACTCATTGTCCGCTGCCTGACTCTCTAACGAGGCATTTCCTCGCCACCACCCTCTATTACAGGAGGTAAGGCAGTCTTTCAAGAGCACAAGGTTGCCAGTGAACCCCAAATTAAAGTCAAAGCTTCTCCTACTCCATTTTGCAATCGGGCAAATTGCTCCCATAAACCATGCCCTCTGGGGTTCCCCCTTACGTTAAGCCTGTGCCTAGAAAGTGTAAGGATTTAAGTGACAAGRCAGCTTAAGCAAATCCCAGTTGGCTGACACATATGGGCCAAGCAGAATGAATGATGGCWGAGTGGTAGCCTTGGCTAGACCAAAGAATTTTAACAACCATAGCAACCTTCTTTCTTTCTTTTAATTTACTTATTCACTTTTGCTGTATGCTGCTCACCCGTTACAACTTCCTTAACATTACAATCAGTACAGAGATTTTGAATACCAGCTCTCTAAAATAAAGTCAGAAATCAACCGGAATCCATTTGGCTTCAGGATGCTACACTACAAACTCCCCCTAGGTATCCTTCAATGGYGGAACAACTTTGGGGACCCACTCCCATATAATGTAAAGCAGCTCTGGTTTTGGTCTGTCTGCCCCATATTTTACAAAAGGGATTTTCCCTGTAGGGGACTGTGCTTGGATAGAGCTTGTGAGGCAAACCTCTCCCGTGATTCAGAAGTTTGAATGAAGCAGAGGCTGTTCGGCAAATGCAGGCAAAGCAGAAGAAAGCGCTTTACAGAAACTTCCTCATTGTCTTTGACTGTTTTTCTTTGAAGGGTGTATTAGTGTATTATGCATCACTGCCAGACAYGGAGTAAATGTGAACTAGGTGAGTCGGGACTCCACTGCCTGTGACCAAGTTGTCCTTGTACAACTCTGGCTGTCACCTGCATACAACTTTTTTTTTTTTTAAATCTTACATCTCAGCAAATACGGTATTATTTCTCCGATAGTGCCGGCTGCTGATAGTATCACTTGACTGGTTATTTATCATCTATATCTGTAATTGAATTACCCAGTGCAGTAATGGGATTTACTCTCAAATGTACATAAAAATGCAAGGCAAAGTAAAATTGTTCCGCTGTATGCTTCCTCACCGCTTGGCTTGAACTCCAGGTCAGCCAATTCCACAGAAATGCAGAGACAAAAAGGAAAGGAATGAAAGACTGGGAGATAAAATCCAGGTGGGCTTATGAACAAATATAAAAGAAAATCATCCCTTAACAAAGGTATTTTCTTTCAAAATAGTTTCTTATTTATTATTAATCAGAAAGCCAGTCCCAAAACACACAAAGAAAGAGTAGTAATTGAGTTAGTTTTCCACGTTCCATACTGAGCGTGTTGGAAAACATTTAAACTCGGGCATGGGGAGAAAGTGTACTCCTCTTTGCTCTTGTCAAACAACCATAAATTTTGGACCAAAGAAGAAGAAAAGAGAAGAAGGTGACAGCCATACTTTGGGCAAAAAGTTCCGTTGCATTCCCTGCTGCATTGGTCATGTTTTCAGTGACATGCCCCAGGTGATATACAATTTCATCTTCGAAGCTGTGTAGCTTCCACCCTGGGAAATGGAGGCTGGGTTTCCTGGTTCTAGGATCTTCCACAAGGTGCGAAAGCACGGATTCATTGTGTTGATATCAGTGCACTAAAATAAATTACTTAGGGCAGGCAGTGGTGGCGCACGCCTTTAATCCCAGCACTTGGGAGGCAGAGGCAGGTGGATTTTCTGAGTTTAAGGCCAGCCTGGTATACCGAGTGAGTTCCGGGACAGCCAGGGCTACACAGAGAAACCCTGTCTAGAAAAACAAACAAACAAACAAACAAATAAATAAATAAGTCACTTACTTAGGACTCGATATCCTCTCCTAGAGGGAGCTTTTTCTTTATAGTCCTCCATCTTGCCTCAACGCTGAACCAAAGAGCATTTTGGACAGACTTGCTGAGAGCAGAAACTTGAACTATCCTAAGATTAGTTTTTATGTTCTCTCTCTTTTCTCAGTATGAAAAATAGATTTCGTGTACTTGGAGAACCAGTGCCCTAAAATGGGATGGTGCAGTTGGTAAAGCACTGGCTACCAAACCTAGTAACCCAAATTTGGCTCTCCAATACGTGTTGCAAGGACAAACGTACAGTTGCCATGTGACCTTGACACCGTATCATGTTCAACACACACACACACACACACACACACACACACACACACACACGTAATAAAAATGTAAATGCCAAAAAAGCTATATGTCAAAGAGCTGGTGTCGTACCTCATACTCCTCTGTGACGCTCTTATGCTGAGCTGTGGGAACTGCAAACAGCGGAGCAGCACACACTATCTATGTCAGATCATGTCTTCGGGGGAGTAAAGTTTTTTTTTTTTTTAAATAGTAACTTCAACTAGACTTYTACTTCTTAATTTAGAAAGTACTCGAGGAGCATCTATGAAAATCTCCATCTTGCAGACAACAGCACAGACACTGTATATGACTTAGACAATAGCAGACACTCATCTGGGGATTCCAGAAAAGTTAACTTTGCAGAATGTAAATACAGATTTGCAAGCAGATGCAGCTGGGCAGAAAGATAGAAGCTTCTTTGTTAGATACTTTTTGTCATAATTCAATTTGTTAGATGCTGTAATTCATGTCTCAAACATTATTGAACATTAAACACAAAAAAACTTGTCACCTTGGTATCATAATTACAATACCTAAGCAATTCGTCTGGGTAACTATAGCAACAATTTCAGATACATTTTATAATACTAATTTGGCATGATTTTAGAATCATGAATTATAGAGGATTTATAGGAAGAAATGGTTTCCTCAAATGGTTGTACAATTCTACATTTTTTAAAATGTAGAATTTTTTTAAAAAAAAATGGGTTACTTGACTAGAACTTAATGTGAACGAGTGGATTTGTTCAGCACTGTGCATGGTGTGGTTCCAAGTGYGAGCCTCTTCTTTAGGTCAGGTTCTGATTTGCGTGGAGACCATGTTCACTCATTTATCCAACAGAACATCTGATGTCCTTCGGTTGGACTCTTAGCAAAGCCCTGCCCATGCCTGCCCCACTTTCCTGCATTTTGTCGTTGGAAAGCCTCTGTTTCAGTGACTTTAGGATAAAAGGGACATCCAGTTACCTGGATAAAAATCAGTACCCAGTTCATTGGAACTGTGCAATGGTTCAGCTGGGTAGCCCTCGCTGGCATGAGCAGCAGTTGATATGGGCCCCAAGAAGCTGGCATCTATTTTGAGCAGGAAGCACACAGCACCGAGAAAGGCTTGTTGGTTTTAACAACTGTCCCTCAGCAAGAGGCTAAAAGGAGGAGACAGACGAATTTCCTCCGAGAAGCCAGTAGCTACGAGGACTTCCGGTGGTCTAGGAAACCTAGGCTAGCCGTGACCTTGGGCACATATGCTTGTATTCATCTTGTGTTGTTGTCCACTAGTTTTACTCTGCAGTTTTCCATTTCTCTCTTTCATTCTCTGCAGACATGACTGAGATGTCATTTGAGACAGACACAAGGAGGGATAAATACCAGCTTATTTTTTCAGCATATTCTGAACACCTTAAAATACTTCCTCTGGTCAAAGACAGAGGCTTCCCCACCCAGAAGACCAAAGTCTTTGCTCTCAGCAGGGATCCTGCAGCTGTTTGCCATTAAGACAACCAAATGAGTTAGCAGCGTATTAAAAGGCATAAAATGGTGAGCATCATTCATTCCCCACGTGAAGAAATGACTACAGACCCATAAAAGCGGATAGCAGTCCACGGACTGCACCACTGAATGTGCGCACACTGTCACTACAGGCAGCATCTTGAGTGAGCCACTGTCTCAGATGTTTCTACAATAAACTCGGGGCAAAGGAAGTCTGCTTCAAACAACTACATTTAGAGCTGCTTTTTCATGTAAATCAAACATGCAGAAGAAATGTGAGTGGGCAGAATGAAATGCTCACTTCTTTTGGAGTAAACACAGGAAAGAAAAGTTGTTTCAATGATCTACAACAGAAGGTGTCTGCTAAGCCCGAAGTGGAACTGTGAACTTTTTACTCCAAGGGAGGAGCCTCTCCCTCTCTCAAAACATGAAAAGCGGCATTAATCAGCAACCCTAACTGGGTATTTAAAATGTTTCCAATTAAGGGCTAGTTTTGTCTTTCTGTATCTCCGTCTAAAAGACTAATGCCATAATTAATAAAGCATCTGCTCTTCAAAAACAGGACTCTTCCCGATAAGCCTAGACGCACAGCTATTTTTAAAAATATAAATAAATAAACTGCATTAATGTTAACACCCGGTGTTTTAACCAATGCGCTGCTCGGGGGCAGAACCTCCTCTCTATATTACGCATAACTCTTACACCTTCCCGCAGTTTCAATTGTTAAGTCCAATTGTCAAAGGAGAAAAAATGTGTACCCTGAGGAGTTTGTAAGAATTTGTCTTTCCAGATAGACGGCTTCCATCCAACTTTTCCGTCGCTTAACTCGGCTGAAAGCTCTCCAGGGTAAAGCGAACACCCCTCTCAACTCTTTTCCTTTTGAGGTGAAATCACAGCAAAAACCTGTGTTTTACTGTTGCCTAGGACCCCCGACCCACTTGCCCAGGACAAAAACACGGAGCTGTGTGGCATCCTCTCTCGAAAGCTCGCTCTTGGCGCCCCCTGCCGGGCATCTCCGGGACGCCGCAGGCGCAGGAAAGTTAAAACCCAACTCCAGGCAACCGCATCCAGGTACAAACAACAAAAAGGAGGTGAAAGCGCTTCCCGCCAAAGCCCAGGGCGGGAGGTGAGGGGGACCAGGACCAGGCCGGGGACCTACCCGCGCTGGGCCCAGTATCAGGGGCGATCTCCGAAGATCACTCTCCGCCAACAATTCCTCCGAACATCTTCGCCTGGCCCCAGACCGTGGGCCCGGGTATGAAATGAGTGCGGCGGGGCTGCCAGCAGACAGGGTCTCTGCGAGTGGAGCTCATCCTGCTGATTCCCCAGGCTTTGCCATCCCTGCCTTAGCCTTCCGCCCCAAAACACCCTGGCGGAGTTGAGCCCTAGTCCCACTACCCCCAGATTTTCACGAACACCGCAAAGCCCCTGCACAGAGAGCAGGAAAATGTCCCCTAGTCCACCCGGCAGGGAGGTGGGCTATTCCCACCACCAAACCAGGTTCCACATCCCACCAAGCGAGCCTGGCCTCGCGCGGATTACGCACACAGATCTCCACGAGTACCTGAGAGGTGCTGGCCGACGTGCAGGCTTGCCCACTGGCGGGTCGCACACGGGGACCTTCCCAATCCACTCTCGGATCCAGGGAAAGGATAAGACACAAACTTCCAGCCTGTGCGCTATCACCACTGCGACCGCCCCCGCTTTGATGGTAGTCCCATTCCTGCACGCGCCTCTGCCAGGTTCTCCCCACCCAGGTGTCTGCAGAGTGACCCTACCAGAGACTTACACCACCCACAAATGGACCAATGCTGCCCCGGGTCCAGTTCATACGCGCAGGGTCTCAGCTATGACACTCGGGGACTCGGCGGGGGAGCGAGCTCACCAGATGCGGGGCGCGTTCCTCCTGCTAGTCATCCAGCGCCCCGGGGCCCGGAGCTGCTCCAAGGGTCCTCTTCAGTGCACTACGAGGGAAGTCGAGGCAGCAGCCGCCACTGCACCCCGCCACTTCTCCAGAGCTAACCTCCTCTTGCAGCGCGCCAGGCTGGGGACCAGCTCGCCAGCCGGAGTCTCCAGTAGTGCAGCTGAGTGGGCAGGCTCGCGCCGAGAGAGGGCGACCGGTGAGGTGGCAAAGTTGGGTACCCTCTGCTTAGAAGCTGCGCGTGGGAAGCAAGAACAACCCAAAGAAGGATTGCACGTGCCGGGACGCCCCCGCAGTGGGAAGGTGGGATATAGAGGCCGCCGCAAGGCTGGGGCCACCGCCAGCCAAGGGCTGAGGAGCCCACCCGCGGCGGGAGCGCTGCGCGCGCGGGAGTGGGCACAGCGTGAGCAGCCGCTGCTGACGCCGCCTTCCTGGSGAGTAGAGCAGCGCTGGGTGAGCGGGCCCAGAGCTCCAGGCGGGGAACACAGGGCCGCCTCGCCCCGCCCCCGCCCCGCCCTCTCCACCGCCCCGCCCCTACTCCGCCCCTCCCGCGTGCAAACTGAGCGCCCCACCCGCCCCTGACCTTCCCAGGCCCCTCCTCCAGCCCCGCCTCTCCCCGAGATGGGACCCCCAAACACTCCCCAGGGGGCTTTCTCTACACCCCAGGAGTCCTTTTTGTGACTCCCGAGTGCAAGTTCGCCCAAGCGGTGACTTTTTACGGACTCCCTTCCTCGCCTGGAAGAGACCTTCTTCGACTACCCGCCCCCTGTCCGGTGGCTCCGACGTGGCTACTTTGCAGGATGGGCTGTATAAAGGGCCGGAGGCAGTTCAACCCAAACCAGAGACGCGGCGTCTGCTAGGCCTGCCTAAGCTCCAGGTATGTGCGTGCTCATCGGCGGATCGCGGGTGGGAAGAAGGTGGGAGTTTAAGATTCAGTTCTTCTGTGTCATCTTCGGAAAACTGGGCTGTGTGTTGCCAGTGGTGAGGGGGTCGCCGCGGATTCTTCCAGGCGAGTTGGGGCCCAGCATGACTCTCAGCTAGTTCTTGAAAAGGATAGATCAGACAAATGAATAAATCTGTCTTCCAAGGAAACAGAGCAAGAGGTTCCCAAGGAGCCCTGATGGGCATTAGGAAAGGGATCCCTCGTGGACAGAAACAGCTGGGCTAATTGGTCTTGGGACCCTACTGAGTGAGCATCTGGGCAAAAAGTTTATCTTGGAACCAAAGCAAATGCCTTGGAAAGGCAGTTTTATTGACGTGTTGTTCAGTTCTCCTTCTAAGGAGGTGACCAACTCACCAAGTTCTAAACAACACACAAGGGTGTGGAGAGGGAAAGTTACAGGATAAAGAAAGTCAGAAAATGTGGCTCCCTGCCCCTGTAGCCTTGCGCGATCCCTGTCCCTCAGGACAGGGCGAGGAAACAATGTCTTCAGGTTTTCCTCCCATGCCGGGCCTTGTTGGTGGCCTCCGGGTGCTTTTGCGTAAGGAACCTCATCAGTGAGCCCCTTACCTGGAGGACCTAAGGATGTCCCCTGTTTGCCACAATCATGTCCTGGTACTGGCAGGTTGCAAATGTGCTCTGGTGGAGGATAGGGGCGCTGGTGACAGTTCAGGACATCTGTGAGGGTTCTATACCACTAAACAGGGACCAGGTAATAGCTGGAATGTGTCACAGCTCATCCAGAATCTCAAAGACTCAAGAGGAGGTGGATAGAAGCTCGAATTGCCACCGTTTTGTTGTTTCTGGCACCTTTCAAATGAAAGAATTAAGTGAAACCAGTTTTGAAAGAGTCCACGGGAGCCTATGTCAACCCCAGAGTGTGCVGTGTCTAGAGCCGTGGAGCCGGGTGGGTACGGCTCCCACTCAGACGTCTGTGGAGGGCTTCTTTGGGGAGTATCTACCACAGGTTTGGCTGGAAGCTGTGGGGTGCGGGCTCCTGGCTTCTAGATCTCGAAGGGAAAAGTTAACAGACTTCCTGTGCTTCTCCCTGCTGTTTCAGAAGCGGGTGGGAACTGGCGCAGGTCCCAACACTGCCCTTCTCCAGCGTGGCACAACCGCCGAGAGGCTCTTGGGAGAAGGGGGCCTTCTGGGGGCTGGCAGAGGAAGACCTCAGCCTCACACTTGAACCCTGTAGACTTCGGGAGGGCAGATGGAGCCGAACGGGGTGACGAAAGACAGATTAAGACTCAAATGTACTTAACTAATTCTTTGTCCCTCGGTGTCAACTGATAAAGACAATTAACATGTCTCCTTAAGAAAGAAAAGAACGAGGCACATAAAGCCTGTGTACCCAGCACTCTGGTGGCTGAGACAGAACGATTGCGAGTTCAAGGCCAGCCTGGGACCACTGAGGGATAACTTATCTCATAAACTTACAAGCAGACAAAGAAACTCATTCTGTGTACCGTGAGGATTATTACACAGAATCTCACCCTCTAAATGAAGTGAATTTATGTTACTGGGGCAGGATGTAGGTTTGATTTTGCTATTTACAGACTATGCTATACCATGGTTAAAATTCTGTATCAGTGATCATGAATTACAAATCTCTAATAAGCAAGACCAGATACCAAATTCTCATTCAGAGTGTTTTCTTGATCTAAAGCAGTGGTTCTCTCTCAACCTGCGGGTCACAACCTCTTTGCGGGTGAATGACCCTTTCACAGGGGTTGCATATCAGATATGTTGCATGTCAGATATTTACATTATGATTCATAACGGCCAAATTACGGTTATGAAGGAGCAGTGATATAACTTTACGATTGTGGTCCCCACAACATGAGGAACTGTACTAAAGGGCCACAGCCTTAGGAAGGTTGAGAAGCCCTGGAAGTGAAATGGTTCTAAGCTGAGACTGATTTTGCTACTGACTTGCAGAAAGTTCATGAACTTTTCTGAGCTCACGTCTTCTCATGCGTGCTTCCTTGTCCCGGATCACCAGGAATGGTGGTCACAAGCACTAAAGGAGAAAGAAGTTATTCAGCAAAACACACCTGAGGCTTAGCACCCAGCGGGCACTCTGAAATGCAATTATTTTAAAGTATTTATAAATATTTCCTTCTCCTAATAGAATTTGTTTCCTGTTGTTATTTAACAACCAATCCTTGTTAAAGGTACCTCGAATCATCAGAGTTTTAACTAAATGGGCTTACTATTTTACCAAGAATGTTTTGTTGTTATCAACATAAAGAATTCTCTCCCCTTCCTTCCCTGCCCCTCCCTTCTTCCTTCCCTGCCCCTCAGTTTCCCCACTCCCTCCACCACCACCAACTGCTTCAGGTGGGCCTGTGTAAAAGGCCAAAACTGAGAATAGCTATGAAAGAAACCCATTGGTGAAAATGATGAATTCTGGGGCGCTGATTCATGTGACTTGAAAAACGCCATCCATTTCCTGACTCACCTCAGACTCCGTTCAGAAATATGAAGCAGTGCATGACTTCAAACTAACGCAACAATTTTGTCTTTACATTCCCTCCCAGTACCTGACTGAAGCCCAGAGAACAGAGCAGGGAGGAGCTGAAGAGAGCATGGCCGGGAGACCAGAAGACACAGCTGTGGACCACAGTCGGCTTTCCTGGGAAGGCGCCCTAACTGTGGGCTACAAGATGTAACAAGACTATTTTCAATTATTAAAAAAGAAAGAAACAAACAAACAAACAAACAAAGAAACAAAGAGAGAGAGAAAGAGAGGGAGAGAGANAGAAAGAAAGAAAGAAAGAAAGAAAGAAAGAAAGAAAGAAAGAAAGAAAGAAAGAAAGAAAGAGAAAGGAAAAGAAACAGTTTGGCCTCTTTATATTATGTCTTTCTGCAGATGAGCCAGGCATATGTTACAATAACCATTCCGTAGTTTATTTTCCCCTCTGGTTCACACAATTGTCTGGCCCTGCCCATTTCACCACGCCTAAACACTGTTACAGAGAAGAAAAGTTGATGTCTCTGTGGCATTGCTCTGTGCTGCTTCGGTTTTATGTACTCTGTAGTACTCCGAAGAGCCACAGTTGCACCATGATAGCTATCGTGGATGTTGTCACCGAGGAAGGCTTTTAAAGTGGAAAGGTTGCAGGTTGCATGAACTTTCAGTGGACTCTCGGGATCCACCAAAGCCCCTTTAGGGTTGTTCCTTTGCCCCAAGAAAGCTCTCTGGCCTTCAGTGCCCTTTCCCTGAGTGGTATTCAGGAGACTAGATTTGTTTTAGAAGAACATTGTAGGAGCTTAGAAGCTRTCATCACCCACACAAGAAGGAGCGTAATTGGATATGATGCAAGGTACAGTTCTCCATCCTTAAGGTAAAGTCGCAGGCTGCCGGGATGTGTGAGAGAGCCTCCAGTGTGGCCCTCTCCACAGACTAATGTCTTACTTATCTGGGGTCTGGCTCGGCTTCCCACACTGTGATGTGACAATGGACTCTCTCCACATTTGTCCCTGATGGTTGACACAGAGGGATCTGCCTTCATCCACCCCAAGTCAGTTCTGCTTATCTATGACCTCTCAAATTCCACCCACACTAAGAGTGGTGTTCTTTCCCCGCACGGCCACATTCAAAGGAAGAGCCCTGTTAAGTGCGCAGGCCATGGCAGTAAGTAGCTTCAAGATGTACCCAGACACACGCTCAGGAAGGTGAGCCTGCCCTGTTTAATAGGGTGGGTTTCACTCTCAATAGTTTACTTCTTCCTTGACATATCCGATGATTCTTCAAGCTTCCAATGGGACATCACATTTTACTTAAGCTGCATTTTCAGAAATCAAAGCATTCCAGAAATCTACAAGCATTTTGGTTCACCATGTGTGTGTGTGTGTGTGTGTGTGTGTGTGTGTGTGTGTGTGTGTGTGTTTATATGTTTTTTGGCAACCCAATTTCCTTAAGATGAAACTGGTGCCCTCGAAGCAGTTCAAGCTGTCTTTTAGAAATATGGAACGGGAAGAAGAAAAATGCTAAGTTTAAAAAACTCTTGGAATATCTTCAGGAAAGGCAGATGGTTTCTGGCATGAAGATAAAGTATCCTTACAGTTTCCTTGGAGTTATTTTCTGACATCGAGACTCATATATGTCTTGAGTGTTTATAAGCAAAGAGTGACTGTATTATTTTTTTTTAAAAAAATGGTATTCTGTACTTATTCACTAATGTCTTCTACCTTCCTCTATCTCTGAGAAATGGAGCTTTGAGGTGACATGAATACTTTCAGAAACACCTCTAAGAACCTAAGAACCGTATTTAGCTTTTGAAGCACAATTTTTCAGCCTTTAGTTTATTTCAATATTTACCAACTCAATTTAGCATAATGACATTGAATTCAATAAAAGGGGCATTTGTAGAAGTAAGCCAAAGAGGACATGTCTCCTCTAGCAAATTCGAGGAACAAAGCCTGTTGGGGTCTTGCCACCCTCTTTCTGCACTCTCTCCCCTCTCTGCCCCTCCTCCTCATCCCCTCTACTTCCGCCTGAACTCAGCATGCCAGTTTCTCTCACTCCAAATGCCAGCACTTCCTCTCATGTTGACAGCAGCATCGCTCCTCAACAGCATCACTCCCACAACAAGCGTTTTCAATGACACAGACCTGATTTTATTTGAATTGCAAAACACCTGGCTTTAAAACAAACAAACAAACAAACAAGCAGACTTTCTTGTAGTCAGAGCCGTGCTGCCCAGTTAGGAAGAGCGAGGTGAACACTGGGTGAGGGGCTGTCGGACAGTGGCTTACAGAAGGGATGGGTTTGCTTTCCTCTCCTCCTGATTTTACTTGAAACTCCATGTGACAGCTGAATTACAGGCACAGTACTGCTCCTTAACGGGATGTAAGCCAGGAGCCAAGGAGGACAATGGAAAGGGCATTTAGACAAAGCCCGGAGACGTGAGGGTTAGTAAAGTGAACCTGTGGGTGTGCCTGTGAGGGGACTTCCAGAGAAGGTGAACTAAATAGGAAAGACTCACTTTTCTGACGAGTCTTTATTGTCAACCTGACACAATCAGAGTTGGTCTGGGAAGATGAAACCTCAGCTGAGAAACTGGCCTCCCTCAGATGGGCCTGTGGCGTATCAGTGAGGCATTTTCTTGATTAGTGATTAAGATAGACTGTCCCAGCCGACTGTGGTCCTGGACTATGTGCAAAAGGTCACTGAGAAGAAGCCAGAGAGCTAGGAAGCCAGTAAGCAGCACTCCTCTGTGGTTTCTGTTTAAGTTTCTACCTCTAGGTCCATACCTTGAGTGCCTGCTCTCGCTTCACTCAGTGATGAACTTGAAATGTGAGGTGACATAAACCCTTTCTTCCCCGATTTCCTTTTTTTTTTTTAAAGCAAACATTTAATTGGGGCCGCCTTGCCGTTTCAGAAGTGTAGTACATTTTCCTCGTAGCAGGAAACATGGTGTGCATGCAGGCAGACAGAATGCCGGAGAAGGACATGAGAGTTCTGATTCTTGATCCAAAGAAATCTAGGAAGAGACATCTTCCAGGGTGCTAATCATGGTTTTTATCACAGCATCAAAGAACTAACTAAACCACTCCCCAGAACATCCTGGTGTGAACTAATCCACCTTGTCCTCCCCATGATGAGAGGTTGAAACCTCCCAGATTATGAGTAACTTCTTTTCTCTATAAATCGTCTCTCTTGGGTTTTGTTTTGTTTTAAAGACAGGTTAAAACAACAGAATCCCCCTGGTAACCTACATGACTTACTTGAAAATTTGGCTTCTAAATACTAAAGAAGAAATGACAAC
This sequence comes from Apodemus speciosus, assembly GCA_002335545.1. Taxonomy (NCBI): domain Eukaryota; kingdom Metazoa; phylum Chordata; class Mammalia; order Rodentia; family Muridae; genus Apodemus; species Apodemus speciosus. Next base: position 48,498 of record BDUI01009291.1, on the reverse strand, counting down.
CCAAATCAATGTATAATCTTAACAAAACTACCCAGTAAATAAGTTCCCAAGTGAAGGGGTGGGTCTCTCTGTATAGTCTGTGGAAGAAAGAAAAAAAGACAATGTCAGTACTCTATTATTCATGCTTTATTAAAAGATTTTTAAAAATCAAGAGAAAGATCTTTCTTATGGATACTTTTCTTAAACACTGAAATGATGATTTTAAAAGGATGAACTTTTAAATGTGGAGGCCACAATGGCCTTCAGTACAAGCCCTTAGGAAAAGAGAGTCTCAGAATAAAGAGAACATTCTGGAAGACTTCCACCATGAGTAAAGTTAGAAAGTCTCCCCATGCCTGAATGAATTGGCATAAAGAACCATGTGGGACGTTGCATCCTAAACACACCTCACATCCGTTGTTCATCATTTTATCCATTGGGTTTCTCTGTGTGACTTAAGGAGACCTATAATTATTAAGCAAAGCAGGAGAAATTTTCCAGAAACAAAGGGAAATTTTTGTTGATGATGACAAAGGCTTGTAGGAGCCATTGATTAATGCTTATTCAGTCAATGAAGGTAAATCATTGAAATATCAGTCCAGGAGTCAACAAAGGCAATGACATAGCAGAGAGTCCATGAATGGCCGAGGGAGACTTTAAACAAAGGTGGCGTATGGCTCGCTATGGAGAGGAGGGACTCAACAACACAGTCTAAGGCAATTAACTCTCCAGAAGTAGAAATATTGACTGAGTCACTTCCTTCAAGCCATTCATACAAATAGCTTCAAAGCAGATGAAAGCAAAAATTAAAAGACAAAACATCAAAAATACTTAGGAAAACACATGAGCACCCATCCATATGACCTCTGGCTAAGGAAGCAATTCTTAAAATAAGATACAGAGGCCAATAGTAAAGAAAAATCAATGCAGCAAACCACATTAAAGTTTAGATCTTCCATGCAAGGATACACAACGGAAAAAGCAAGCCCTTGCTCTAGGGAACTTTCAGTGTACACAAATAACAAAAGATGAGGGGGGGGGCGATGCATATTCTCAATCTCCAACCAACCCATTGGGAAAGAATGAAGCAATGCAAAAACATGTACAAATGTAGCAGGCATTCAATGGCTAATAGGCATAATACTATCATTCAACCTTCCGAAAATCACAAAAAGCCATTTAAAATAAGAGGCCATTTAATATCAGACTGACCACAATCGAGTCATCTGGCAACATAAACCAACACCAGATATTGTATTTWAAAAAAAAAAAAGACTTTGGAAGTGTGATTTATTACAATCACTTGGGAAATTGTTTTGGGAATTCTTACAATGTTGAAAATGTACAGTCTGTTACACCATTTGGGCAAGGAGGACATGGAGACTACTGTCCGTTTATTAATAAAAACGAATCCCAAATAACTTACCTGAATAATTTATGGATATGGACGCAATCGCTAAATGGCCCATACATGATAAATGCTGAATTTGTGACTTTCAGTTCTGAAGAGGGGTACACAAAGGCCACCAATTTTATATGTGATCTTGTTTTTCCATTAATATAAAAATAAGGAATAGTACAGATATTGAAAATGTTAAGATCAAACAGGGTAGCTTTGGCGGATGCTCATTAGATTAGTACCCTTTTCTGAATCCTCAAAAGATTTCATAATTCAATAAAGAGGGTTAATGGGAAGAAAAGAAGCACAGAGAGTCAGTGCAGGAAGCTCATTAAGGTGGTTTTGTCCTGAAGAGAAATAAAGAGTCTGCAGCAGCTGGAGGGACAGGCACACAAAGGGCTATTTTTTAAAGTGGGTTACTGGAAGAATGGTTTTACATTGCTTGAAATGCATCTATGGCCAGGGTCAGAGTATCTATGTAGTAGCAAAACAAGGTAATCCCRGGACAAAGGCCTTGCTGAGCTAAGAAACCATAGGATTTGTGTGTGGAGAGAACAGGGCTCTCCTAGAATTAGAGAAAGTGAGCCTGAGAGAGACCGGGCAGAGGTGGAATAGACTCTTTATGGATATACAAAGAGACCTGATCTTCTGAGGATTTCTGGTTTCCTAACAGGGCATGAGCAAGATTTTCCTGTGGAGCAGAGATATGAATGTTAGAAAACGGAAAAAAGAGGAATTACAGAATAAATGTGATGCATATCAGGAAAGTGAACTTCCCAGAGAGCCACCCTACCTACACTTTTACAAATCCTCTATGGCTCCCTATGAGACTTACAGTTGTTCTCCGGAGATGAACTCTGTCTCAGCCTGAGGGGTTCTCTCCAGTATCACTGTGCATCCTCGGTATTTGTGGAGGTGTGGGAATGATAGAATCCAACCAGAAGATGACTGACCCAGCCAACAGGCAAGACCAGAAGGATCATTGAGAAAGTTTGTGAGAAGTATCTTTAGGAACACCATGCAATGTAAACTAGCTCTTAAACATCCAGACACAAAATTGATGGTGATGTCAGTGGGTTGGAAAGGAGAGCACTAGCTGAGACCCAGGGACCGTCGTCATGGGAGCGGGTTCTTCCAAGCTCTGTCTGTGCCAGTGAGAGTGAGAAAGGAGAGGTCTGTGTCTGCTGAGACTGATAGATAACAAATTGGTTTTGGCACAGAAGATGGACATCTCAGATGCAGGATCAGTGTGCATGTTGAGATCTCTAAGAAATCTTTAATGAGTGAGTGTGGCGTTTGGAGTTCAACAGAAAAAGTCATTTTATAATTTTGAGCATGTCATTCAGAGAAAAACAAAAAGACCTCTATGAACTAAATCATAAGCCTAGGGAATCCAGTAATATATAGTTCTCACTCCAAACCATTTATCCTTGCTACTACACCGAAGTGCTTCTTCAAGTCTCAACACACTAAACGTTAATAAGCATACAACGGAATTTGATGTTAATCTCCATCACTGCCTTGGCATAGATGGTGATAAACCTGAACCAACTGGACTGATCAGAAGTGTCTGGAGACTCTTTCTAACCTTCGGAAGCCATCACTGTCCTTATACACACAGTATCCACGGGAAGGGGTCCAGACCTGTGATTTCAGAAAAGTTCCTCAGGAGAGCCTGACAAACAGGCTGTGTGCTTATTAAACACCGTCACCTCCTAGAGCTGGAAGGAGATGTGGGCACAGGCCCGAGTGTAACCCTGACACTATCTCCAGTTGATAACCACTTGCAAATGAAAACTTACTTTTCTCCAAGGGAGACTGGCCGGTCAAACAATCCAGTAGTTAGTGACCATCAGAAAGGTTCCTTGTTGTCACGGCTTTTTATTTCACTTTTACATTCATTCATTCATTCATTCATTCATTCATTCATTTGATTGTTTTGTTTGTTTGCTTCCTTGTTTATTTGCTTAGTTATTTTTACCTTACAGGTTTTGCATACATATCATGGCTTCCAGATTTGAGTTTTTGTCAGATTCCTAAATGTGCAAAGGAGTGTGTCTCAGCATTTTCATCTTTTTTCTCCTGCCCTTTCCTAGACCCTTTTCTTTCTGTTTGCTTGTTTTGCTCTACCCCAATTCATTTGTTTTTGTTTTATCTTATTTTGCTTTATTATTATTATCCCTCGGAAGCCTGCTCATTTTCTAAGAGACAGAAACAGGATGGATCCAGATGGGAAAGGAGGTTAGGAGGAAAGAGGAGGTGTATGGCGGAGAGGAAGAGACTGTAATCAGAATACGTTGTATCGGGAAATTCTAATTTAAATAAATAAGGAAGAGGACATGAAGTCAGGAGTGGGGGTTAGAGAAGGAGACAGGGAAGAAAGGGAGAAATGAGGTGTTTAGGATCATGTGTCATCGCATACATGAATACAAATCTCTAAAATTAAAAACTATTTTAAAAATTAAAATATCAACTGCCATGCACGGTCCTGCCAGTCCTGAGAGGACAAAGGTGTCAGTGCCCAGTGGCTCTCCTGTCTGTCCCTAAGGTTCTCCTGCTTCCTGCAGAGCCCCATTCTGTCCAGGTGGCACTGAGACAGGCTTCCCACTCAGGATCCTATACAACCCGGAGACCTCTCAGACCCTTGTTCAGAGTAGGGCAAATATTGACTTCATCAATTGACTTTTAAAGTGTTATGCTTATTAGTAATAGGCTCCGAAAATGTTTAAATTCATTTCTTTGGGGGATACCCACATTCATATTCTCCTTCCCCCGTTATTTCTCTTGCTTCCTTTTTTCTCTTACACATACACTTCTCATACACACATATACGTGCACATACCTCTCACATGCAGACTCACATACACAAATACCCACACTACACAGATATTTACACACCACCACACACTCACATACACACCACACACTCACACTCACATACACACCACACACTCACACTCACATACACACCACACATACACACATAAATAAACTACACACCACACACACATATTATATACTACACATCATATACAGCCTCACATACACCACACACACACACACACACACACACACACACACACACACACACATCCCTAAACAGCAGGCAAGCTTCACACTGACTCTTCCTACCTCTGCCTCCTAAATTCCAGGGTTAGAGACACACCTCCACAATCTCACAGCCTAGTCAGAAACAAAAGAGAGCAGGGGAGGAGGCTGGCAGTGTGGCCAGGAAAGGAGTCCCCACTGAGTAGCAGCAATGCATTCTGACCACTGCTCACATGTCTCTATTCCAGCTTCCCAGCTCAAGAAGAACATGCATGGCTGTCTGACCATGCCAGTGCAAACCTATAGTAATGTTTCTTTTGCCAGAACCTGCCCCTAGGGAATCCTGTCATTCCAACATACCGTGTTGAGGATGTTGGGATCTTCCAGAGTCTGCCAATATGAAATACTGCTTTGGGGGTAAACTATCTTCTACTTCATGGAAGTGCAAAAGACACACAGACAGAATGTGGAATTTACTCAGAGGTGGGGATGGATATATTAAATTATGACCATCAAAGGACCATGGCTGTGCCAGTGAAGGATCCAGGCATCATGTCCTTCATTTACTGATAGCAACATGTATGGAGTGTTCTCCGATGGCCAGGTGATGGGTGAATACCAGTAAAACAAGCTGACCTCTCACACTGACTGACTGTGGTGGGACCTGTCCCTGCAGACCCTGGGAGGTGTAGACAGAAACAGTCAGCCTCACTGCTGGAACCGAGTATCAGGCCCTCACCACCTCCCCTGCATGAGATCAGGGTTGGCAAACATTTTCTCTCAAGGGCCAGGAAGTAAATATTTTACTCTGTGAGTCAGACAGTCTCTGTTGTAACTCTAGATAATCTGAAAACAAATTGTGTTCTAATAATAATTTATTTTTCAAAAACATACCAGATTGGCCTCTGGTCACAGTGTGGTCACCCCAACTCTAGATCAAAGGTTCTAAAACTTGAGGATGCTTTAAAGTCATAGAGAGGGCTTATTAAATTCAGATTAAAGTCTGAAAACCACCCCTGGCTCTAATGGATTAGTTCATGGACAAGTTCCCAAATTATCTGTCGTTAGCCACTTTCTAGGACATACTGACACTCAGGACAAAAGTCTGGCTTTTAGGACCAGGATGTCAGCTCTGGAATGTCAGGGTTGGAAACTGGTCCTCTTACTCACAGCACTGGATGATACAGTGACGTCTGTGTACAAGGCACCCAGAAAGATTTACTTAGGAAAAGAAAAGAATGGCTATATTGCAATGTTATAATGTTTCCAACTGTTTCAAAATGTGTCAAAGTACCAAGGTGGTGCAGACTGTTGTAACTCAGAGAACGGCATTACCTACTGGTTTGAATTGTACAGCAACTTTTTCCAGTTCACGCATTTAAAGAAAAACAGATTTTTTTTTCAAACAGTCCTCAGTCTTGTTCAAGTTGCGTTTAATGTACTAAGATATGGTCCAACAAAAGAAACCTTTGCCCGTCAGACATCATTCCTTGGAGACTGGGGACAAAGAAAATGAAAAGTTACAGGGTTTCACAGAAAGCATTGCCGGTACACAGAAAGAGGGATTTTCAACTTGTAAGATTGGAATCGGGCTAGCCAAACACATCTACAAATAGCTCAGTGTCAAAGATGAACTAAAGGGCACTCGTGACCCATGTTCACTTTATTTAGGAAAATGGGAGGAAAATTAAAATATTCTTTAAACTACTGTGACTTGAACAGAAGAATGTCATCTGCTTTCAAAACACAGCTTCCCCTTTTCCCCTCATTTTGAGAAAAAAAAAAGTGACCAGAGAGACAGAGTGAGCAGAAGTCACACTGTCTTTCCTGGACAAGGGTAGGGCTTTCCTGTGTCTGCGGTGACCATGAAGTGACGGAGCCTCCTCAGCACTTGATTTCATGTTATAATGAAGGGAAAACTTAACATCCAAGCCCTTTTATCCCAAACTTAACGGGTTACATTCTTGAGGTCAGCAGGCAGATGGAACTGAAGATGAGAATACGAAATGGCGAAATTGCAGAACTATTACTTTGTCAAGGTCAGCTTTGAGCACCAGGAGAGACTTTGCAAGCTTTTGATCTTCAGTCTTACACCTACGAGGACACTGTGGCTAGAGTGACTTCATGTCCTTCCTGGCTTGGAAGATCTAACTAGGGGCAGAGTCAGACGACATTAGATTCCTAGTTCCTTTCAGGTAAATTGTTCCTCCCTCAGCCTTCACCAGTGTCCCCATCAATGCCTCATGCAGGCAGTTCCATTGCTGTGATTAAATAACCCAGTAAAAGCAAGTTAAGGGAGGAAAACATGTTTATGTTGGCTCGGGTGTTCAAGGTTACAACCCACCATGTCAGGAAAATCATGTCGGTGGGAACCTGAGGCGGCTGGATGCACGGCAGCTACGCTCCAGCAGCAGAGAAGGATGAACACCCTGCTCAGCAGCCCACCTCTCCCTTTCATGGAGTCTGAGATCCTGGCCAATAAACAGCACCTCTCACTTCCGGGGGGCTCTTCCTACCTCAATTAAGCTCTAGAGAATCACTCTCAGGCATTCACAGAGATGTCTCTCTCAAGTGATTCTAGATAGTGTCAAGTTGGCCGTCAGAATTGATCATCACACAGGGTAATATGTGTTGTGTATGTGTGAGAAAGAGGGGAAAGAAAGGAGGAGGAAAAAGAGGAGAAGGAGGAAGAAGAGGAGAAAGTAGAGAAGGAGGAAGAGGGGAGGAAGAAGAGGAGGAGTAAGAACCACAGATACGGTATAAGGAGCCATTCAAATATGTGTGCCTATCCTTAGACTCAGCCACCCCTAGCCATGAAAAGTGATCCTAACCTCAGAGCTAGGTACTGCCTGCCCTCCATGTGTGGGGCCTCCACATGGAATGCAGCGTTCTTCATGAGGTCTACGGTTGCCCTTCTAGGTCTAGCAACTATAAACTGAAACAAGGTTCCAGTCCACCGATTAAAGATAACATACAATGGGGAGGCGGGGTTAACTGATTCCCAAGCTTTCTCAACAGAGCCAGTCCTAGGGATTGACACAGCCCCTAGGTTCTGCCACCTAGCACTCCCTGATGGAGCTCTCTGGAAGGAGACACTTGCCCACGGACAACCACGGACTCCCACTTGTTTGATGGATATACTCTGCTGGTCGGTTAGTTTTGGAGGTTACCTGTGCATGCACACCCTCTCCCTGCTCACCTCAGTGTGTGCCTTTGCTGCCCACTGTCCCAACGCTTCATCAGCTTGACCAAACAGGAATCAGAAGCAATAGGTTATGACAGTGCCTTACAGTCAGAAATCTGACAGGAAGTAGGGCAGGGCTCTAAAGCACTAGGACTGGATCCCTGAGATTTCTTTCCTCTGCGAAGCTATACCTCCTAAGAATTCCCAGCCAGAGGCACCAGCCAGTGCCCAAATGTCCAAGCGCATGAGTCCATGGGGGACACTGACAATTGTTTTGCTGCCTGGAAATTTCATCATCTCTCACATTGATTGCATTATGCACAAAAGGCTAATCTAGATCAAACTGCTAATATTTCATCTGACTGCACTTCTGTAGAAACTGCTTTCATGTGCTCTGACTCTCTGCATTTTTCCTAAGTTATTCCACTAGAGGGAAAGCTCTTTGCCTGGTATATTATTAGAAATGAGAGTTAACTTTTACCTCCTGTAGGCAGTGGTGCTATATAGAGCTATCTGGGCCCTAACTGATATTTCTATGTGAGTACAAGTTGGTGAGTTTTACAAGTTTACTTGGATATTTTTAGGATAATGCTTCTGCAGTAATCAATCTAAACTAGCGATTTGCAGAGTCATATTAAAGTGCTCACCTCAAAATTGTGTGCAGTGTGTCTGTATGAAATATATTTATATCACATGCAGAATTTTCTCCAGTTTCATTTACAAATATTAAGCATAAAAATTGGAAACACAGCTTTTACAACATGCAAATAAAAAGATTTAATTTTAGGCATGTTTAAAATAAAGTCGAATTCACAATGTCAAGAGCTATAGATGGCTAGACATCATGTAAAAACAGACTATCCAATCTTAAAATACCTGTTTCTATTGGAGTGGAAGAAATGTACCTCACAACTGTTCCTTCTAAGTTCTCAAGTAAATGAAGAATAAAATCCAGTAACAAAAGCCAGAACCTCTGTCAGCTCTTGTTAAAACTTAGCAAGGGGGTTGATTCATAGTTGATTCCATCATCTTTCTTTGGGGGACATTTTGCTGCTCTGACCCATGGCTTGGGAAATAGCATGATGTCTGCAGGGAAGGGGTGGTGGGAAGTCTTCCTCAGATGAGCTGCTGGATGTACAATTCTGACATCTGAATGAACATGTCTGGACAGAAGCAGAGACAGAGGCAGAAGTACTCTCCACTGATACTGCTGAGAGGTTAGTCAAATGGACTGGCCTATTGCAGGCGATCACACTAAGGTCACTGGTGACCTTCACAAGGACAGTTTCTGTGTCATCAAAAACTAGCAGATGACTGAAGTGATGGGGAAACGATATTCTCAAAGCTTGTCACGAGCTAAGAGGCAGTGTTTTCATCCTGACTCACTAGGACCAGCCAGGTCAGGAAGAGGTCCACCGATCTAAATACTTAGGAAGCAGAAGAAATTAGCCTGTTATTGAAGAGGACAACAGCCTTAGAAAATGGTGGCACTTACATGGAAAGTGTTAGCATGGGGAAAGAATGAACACAGGGTAGCTGGGAAATCTGAAGATATTCTCATAAGTACAAGTAAGGACAGTTGTCTCCATTTGTGTCTCAGCTTCATCATCACAAGTAGGTCAAGAGATACAGAGCAGCATTTGTGTGAATGACTCGGGAGGACCGGTTTGAACTTGAAGTTTGGAATTCCTTTGAGATCAGGGCTGCACCGTAGTCTTGACAAGCAAAGTGTGAGTGTTGATTTCCTCCCCGGAAATGATAAAGAACTTCAATGCCAAAAGCAAGACATTGGAGGAAGCACTCAGGACCCTTGTATTGGCACGGGGGGGGGGGGGGGGGGGGGGGAGTGGCATTCCAGTGTGCTCTCATTCCAGTGAAGTGTGGGGCTTGAGTGGTTGTAGGTTCTCCCTGGAACCATGAACCTGGCACCTCGGTGTGTACAGTGACAGTGGAGTGAAGCCTAGCATCCATCAGCAACTCAGCATCAGGAATGGAGACAGACTCTGAACCTCCTTCAGTTCTGTCTGCCTACAGCATCTCGGTGATGCGGATTCAGTTGTCTGATTTAAGTGTACATCCCTGTCCCACATGCCTAGCTTCCTTTCTGAACCATACAGCCAATATTCTCTTCCCAGAGCACAAATTCTTGGTCCTTGGGCAAAGTTCCCAAAGGCTAAGCTATCTCCCCCAGCAAAGATAAAGCAGGGACAAGAAGAAAGGTTAATTATCAAGCTTTAGAGAAACAGAAATACTGAAAGACGATAGGGCGTGACAGAGGCCAAGAGCGATAAAGAGGGAACGAACAAAGAAACAATCGCTGGGCTTTATTCCTGGCAGTTTTTTAATTGAGGCCTAGAGTAGAGTTGGGGCAACAGGCTCTGAAAATGAAAACAGACCCATATGTGTACAAAGTCCAGGCTTTATCTTTTGGGCAAACAGATGGAAAAGAAATGAATAATATTCCATTAACTGTTGATTTTTGATCTTGCAGCTCCCTGAAGGCTCTTCTGCAGACCCTAAACTCAGATGTGTTTAGATACAAGGCAGTATCTAGCCATCCCATTGGTACTGTCCACCTTGGCATTTCACAGGCAGTTCAAAACCTCTGCCACTGGTTCGTCTTTAACTAGCAGTTAAATGCCTCAAGCTGTTCCTCTAGTTCATGGTTTACTAAGTGGTGACAACTGGTTGGAAGGTGGCTTGCTAAAAGGCCTGTGTCAGAAAGTATTACCTCTGGAGGACCTGTCTCCTGCATCAAACTCTGCCCGCCTTAACACACACAGTCCCACAGCACACGGTAGGGTGTGGCTGATGAGAGAAACAGCTTATTGATATTGGCCAGCCTTGTAGGAAGAGACTGCAGAGTGCTGCCAGCTTGGACAAGATTCAAATTCAAAATGCAAATTACACTTACTTACTTACTTACTTATAGTTGAGATACTCTTGCTATGCAGTACAGGCTGGCCTTGAGTTTTTAATCCTCCTGCCCCTGGCTTCCAGTTTTAGGATTACAATTATTTCCCATACTCCTTAGCTTTAACGTGTGGGGTCTATTGAATGCATATTGCTCGTGTGTGTGTGTGTGTGTGTGTGTGTGTGTGTGTGTGTGTGTGTNTGTGTGTGTGTGTGTGTGTGTGTGTGTGTGTGTATGAGTGTTTTGTTTGCATGTATATCTGTGCATCACATTCAAGCCTGGTGTTTGTGGGGGACAGAAATGGGTATCAGATCCCCCAGACCTAGAGTAATAGCTGCCTAGTGGGTCATGTGAGTGCTGGGAACTGCCAGGAGAAGAACCCAGGCCCTCTGCTAGAGCAGCAAGGACTCCTAACCACTGAGCCACCTCTCTGCCCCTGCATATTTCCTTTCAAGCTTCATAAAACTGAAAAATTACAACTTGAGTTGTTGCAAGCCAGGGATCATCCATATCAACTTTACTTTCATTGTGGCAACTGTCATTCCCCTCACTGGTAAGTAGACTCTCTGGGGCAGGAATTTTTGTCTTTTCTGTTCTGCAAGTAGTGTCAAATCTGTATTTAGTGCTCCATAATTTCTGCTGGCTGGATAGTGGGTGATAACACAGGACCTGATAAATTAAACTTTATGTCAATAGTCCCCCAGAAAGGAGAAGATTCCTGCCTATAGATTTGTCTCTTCTTGAGTTGAGTCTTCTGTTGCATAGTGGCACACTGGCGGGGGGTTGACTGTGTAATACTGAGTCTCAACATACTAATTCTTTCATGAGACCACACATGAAAACAAGAATGTCACCAAGAACAAATTAACAAACAAAGTCACCTTAGCATAAAACTGCAAACAGCAGAGGATGGAGCGCAGGAGAGTGACCCTATAAAAGAAATGGTGACATTTTCAAAGCTGATTTCATAAAAGCAGTCATCAGTCTCCGGGGCTGCTGTGTCATTTTAACTCAGGATTCTCAAGTGGCTCTCACACTGATTGTCAAGGGAGATGATGACTGGCTTTAAGACGCATTGCTTCTCGGGGACTCTGAGAATCAAGAATTGTCTGGCAGGAAGAAGGCCAGAGTGTTTGTGGAGTGGTAGGGGTGGGGTGAGAGATGCTGACAGAAAGGGCTCCAGAAAGGAACGCGCCGAAGACACTCCTGGTTTGTTTCTGGTCAACATGACACCCAATGAAGGAAATGTCCTCAATCAGATTGGCCTGTAGGCAGTCAGAAGAGGAAATGATTGGTGAGGCAAGGCCCAGATTGCTATGGGCAGTGCCACTCAAGGACAGGCAGTCCTGTGTTACCTAAGAACAATCTCTCTCTGTCTCTGTCTCTGTCTCTGTCTCTGTCTCTGTCTCTGTCTCTSTCTCTCTCTCTCTCTCTCTCTCTCTCTCTCTCTCTCTCTGTCTGTCTCCCTTCTTCCCTTCCTCCTTTTCTTGATCTCTCCCCCCCCACACACATATATACACACACATATAGATACACACAGACACATAGACACATATATTTATATACACACACATATAGATACATAGACACACATATAGACACACACACATATATATGCACACATATAGATTCACATGGACAAACATATATACACACACACATATAGATACACAGACACACATATAGATATACACAGACACACATATAGATATACGCAGACACACATATAGATACACAGACACACACACAAGCAGGCTAAGCAAGCCTTGAAGAGGAGGAGGAGAAAGCCATTGCACATCACTAGTTAATGGATTTACTTCAGTTCCTGTCTCCAGGCTCCTGCCCTGCTTGAGTTCCTGCCTTGACTTACCTCAATGGACTGCGACCTAGGGTATGTTGCTTTTGATTGTGAGTTTTATCAGAACAATAGAAACTAAACTAAGACAGCCACAAAAGCAGGGAGGAAAGGGACAGTGTCAGGATTAAATGCCATTGCTTTCCCAGAATCCCCAACTGCCTTGACCTAACTATCTGAGCCAAGTTACCATTCCAGACATCGGGCTGCTATTATTAGCCTCACAATCTTCTTTTCTCTTTTCTGGTGCTTATGATTGTTAGGCTTCAGAGCAGGGAAAGAACAGATGAAGGAAATTCCAGGGCACCTTACATTCTGTGACGTCTCTCTTCTTGATGGTCCACCTGAGAAAGTTATAGCCATCCCTCCGGAGAACTTAACCTTGCATCTTTTACTAGTGCTCCGAACCAACATTAAGTGTGACTTATGTGCTTCCTTCTAGCTGCCTGCTACAGCAAGATAAGAGAAGAACAGAAATTGAAAAAAGAAAGTATATAAAAAAAGTTCCATTGTCCCGATCCTTCACTTCTCAACACCCCATGCATCATCTCCTGCTTTAAAAGTCTTGTTTCTGGGAATTAAGCTTGCCCCATTGCTGCTGTGGAAAGAATAACCTCTACTCTGTATTCTAGATCGTTTCCTGTTTCTCAGCTCCTTGATGGTGGGGGGGGGTGCATCTGTACCTAGGTGACTCCGCACGTGAAAAGGAAATCACACCAGAGAATCCCCTTAAAGATGAAATACGTTACAAATTAAAACTAACCAATCGCTGCTTGGAGAGGCTCTGAATGTTCGCACTGGGATCTGAGGTCACACAGTCCAGCAACAATGCTGTGCATAACCACATGGGGGGATTGGAGTCTCCGCTTTAGTTGAGAAGAAAAGTCATCAGCCCAGGATGCCCTGCTCCAGTCTTGTATGTGCTTCAGGCTGATGTCTGGGAAAGCGGTCCTACTATGTAGTAAAGAACGCATCTTCACTACAAAAACCTTGAAGGGGTAGCAGTAGAGCTGAAGAAAGGAACGCAGGAACCTCCCTGGGATGGCGACTCTAAGTGACGGCCAGGGGGTGCCTCCTGCCATTGTTTGGTTTGATGCATGGGGACATTCACGGTGCCACTTTTCTCCAAAGTTAACTTCGCTTATTACCGCTGGTGTGGTGTTTGTAGGTCTGCGTCACGGCAATTGGGTATAGACTGGATGCAGAAAACTGCAGGATGCCGTGATCTGCAGGGATTTGGGGGCATTTTAAACCAAGATAGTGACAGGTGTTGCTTACAGGAAATCAATATTTTGGCCAAGACAGAGTAGCGCCACAGCTGTTAGCACTGGGAATTCTGGCCCCTCTTCCCGTAAGACTGTGCCACTCCTTTACCTCCCTCTTTCAGGCTTCACCTTGTCATTTGCTTGTGCCAGCAGGTGTGACGGGCTACACAGGCTGCACCCGAGCAGAACCTTTACGCTCCATGGGCTGTCGTTTTGACCCTCAGTTGTCCTAGTTGGCAATGACCACAGCATTCTCAAGGCATGAGCTTCTCTGGAAGATGGACACATGATGCTGAAGAATGCCATTTGGAAATAAGCCTGAGCTTTGACTAATCTGGTACTGCAGCAAAATACAGTGAAGATGGACAGCGCAAGCGCGAAAGCTCACATTACAAGGAGGGCAAGGAGCCGTACCTTGAAAGCATCAGTCACTGTGGTCAGAGGATCTTGTCAAAGCTGTGAAAATCTGAAAAAGGAAAACTTGGCAACACGTCCAGAAGACATCACATTACGAGAAGCTCACAAGAGAGGATGAGTGTCCTGCCTGAGTTCTGTTTGACCACAGCTATTATATTATCAAAGGGTCCTAATGCTGGGACCCTTTCATACACTTTCTCATGTTGTGGAGACCCCCAAACATAAACGTATCTCATTGCTACTTCATAACTGTAATTTTGCTACTGTTAGTCATAAATGTAAATATCTGATATGCAGGATATCTGATATGCGACCCCYGTGAGCGGGGTTGTTTGATTCCCCCAATGGGCCACACCCACCAGTTGATAGCCACTGTGTTAGAGGAACCCTTGCTGCCTTTGGCTCTAGGAAACATCCCGGTCATCGGGACTTACTTATACTTCAGGTAGAAGCAAATATAGCATGCCCTGCATGAGACCTTGCCAGGGAGCCATCAGCAATGACTTCTGCAACAATGAGACAAAAACCCCGGAAACTGTTGGCTGGTGTCTGTGCATTCAGAAGGGATGCCTAATGTAACTGATTCAAGTGTGACTGATTCAACTGCTCTCTTGCTATGTTTAGGTTAGTTTTGGAGGATATTTGATGACTAATATTCTTTGTTCTGTTCATCATTTTTGCCCTAATACTTTCCTAAAATTATGTACATTCATGTACACACACACACACACACACACACACACACACAGAGGGGGGAGAGATGGAGAAAGTGAAAGAGAGGCTTATTACACCTCACCTTTTGAAAGTTACTGTATAAATTGCATGGAGAACAAGTGAGCCGCTGTAGCGTGTAATTATTAAAAAACAACCCACCTGCACACAGACAGCAGTCTACGGGCAGCAAGCCGTAAGTAAGTACGTGGTCCATACAGACTGCCTCTGTTCTCACTAGAAGATCAATAAACTTGGCCCTGGGGAGGGAAGATTGAATGGAGACAGATATGCGGAGGGCTCTGGACAGTCCAGGGCTTCCATTGATGATTATGGGCACATTTGTATGACCCAAACTCAATTAATAGATGCTTCAAACAAACCCGTTTCTCTATATCTCACCCAAACTAAACCATCTCTCTGATTTGCTGGTAACTATTAACCATTTTGTTAATGTGACAGAATACTGTTGTTTGTTTGCTGCATGATGGAACTTCCAGGAGAACTCATGTTTTTAAAGCATTATTCATTATGTTTGTTTGATAGTACCCACCATTTATTCGCGTTTAAGTGTTTGGGTCACAGGTGTTTGCATGTTAGCTCCTGTATGTGAGTATCGCCTGATAGGAAAAGGAATGTGTTCAGATCCCCTAACACCAGTTTGAAAAAAATGGTGCATGCATGCATTATATTTCTATAAATAAAAATACTCTATATTCCTTTAAATATAAAATAGCAACTGGCATCAATTGATTTGCTTCAATAATACTTGGTCTGTAGAAATTTTCGGTGTGTTCCCATTTTTGTTAGGGCTGCTAGATGATGTGGCAAGATGTTCTGGTGTGGAAAACAATGATTCCATAGTGGTTCTTGCTCAGTCCCATGAGAAAATAGCTGGCAAATAGGGAGTTTTCCACCAATTTGTGATTCAAAGATCCAAAAGCCTTCCTTCTACAGTTCCCCATCCTCCGATGCTGCGGTTCCTCCAGGAAGTCATCTGTGTTCAGCCTACCGAGTGAAAATTAGTGAGAAAGGTAGTCCATCTCCTAGGTCCCCATTTTTGAAATGAAGGCATCGACTCCTCCCGTAGTTTATTGCTGAAAAATTCTGGTTTAGGGACAGATGAAGATGCAGAGTTCAGCTGGAAAATGTGGTCCTGAGTTGGGAAAGTATTTGTGTCAAACATCTCTATGCTACAGAGGAAAGAGCACTTGTTGTAGTTGGCTCCGCTTGCACGAAGACCTTGTGGGTGATATTTTTTGTTTTTGTCTTATAAGACATGATATATGTAGCCCTGGATCGCCTTGGTCTGGAATTCACCATGTAGAGCAGCTGACCTCAAACTCATGGAGATCTCCCTTCCCCTGCCTCTCAGGTGCTAGGATTGGAGGCCTGTGTCACCACATCTGGCAATTTCCTAAGTACTGATCCACATACTCCTACACCTTGCCTTCTCTGAACGTGGAGATCATGGTGGGGCCACTTCAAAACTCAGGATATTGCTTCCACAGACAGCTTTGCAGCATTAACATTCTGACCTCTCTCTCTCTCCACAAATCATTTGTATTCTAGTTTGCAATGCATTGTTGTGTAACATGGACTAATTAATATTCATTTCATTCTCCTGAGCCCATTTGCAGAGTTTGAGACTGTAGCCACAATTTGCGTGGAGGACACAGGGTGTCACGCAAAGCACAGACTCCTCTCCTTAGAGGCAATACAATTATTAGATAGGATGACCCCAGAAATGCATTCCCAGGAAAGAAAGTAGATAATTYCCAGCTGCTTCTTTCATCCATATATTTATTCTGAATTTTTCTTGGACAAGATGCTTTCCTTAGTGAGACAATTTCTTGGGTTTTACTTATGCCTTATTCATGTCCCTGGATGATAATACTTATTGGCATCCTCTTAGATGGCAGACATGAAGACCCTTTTACATTTCTCCTCCAGGTGTGCATTTTAAGGTAGCTGCCTACCTTATTTGTTTTACTGCAGAGTTGTTAAGGACTTTCTGAAAGAAAGAAAGAAAGAAAGAAAGAAAGAAAGAAAGAAAGAAAGAAAGAAAGAAAGAAAGAAAGAGAAAGAGATAGAGGAAGAAAGAAAGAAAGAAAGAAAGAGAGAGAGAGAAAGAGAGAAAGAGAGAGAGAGAAAGAAAGAGAAAGAGAGAGAAAGAGAGAGAAAGAGAGAGAAAGAAAGAAAGAAAGAAAGAAAGAAAGAAAGAAGGAAGGAAAGAAAGAAAGAAAGAAAGAAGGAAAGAAAGAAAGAAGGAAAGAGGTAGATTTAATGTAATGTTCTCCATGACATGTTCACCCCAAAGAAGTTCTCCATCTCCCCAAAGCACCTGCTGATGGTTGCTTGAACAGGGATCCCCCTGCAGTACAGGGAGAGGAGCAACCCGGCTGCTCACCCAGTATAAAACCATCACCTGACCTCCAAGGTCACATTAGGATCCATCACCCTCTGGAAGGGATGCTGGGCAGGGCATCCCTCTCTCTGTTCTTGATCACGTCAGAGAGGTGGGAAGGAGCTCAGAGAAGGGGAGAAGCCCTTCTCCATGCTACAGTCRGATCGCTTYCRAGTTYTGTGATTTGTTTTCAGCCGAATTGAGGGAGAACTTAATTGAATTGTCAACTGATAGATCATTAAAAGTGAGTCTGGGTGATGGATTTGCCGGCTGACTCCTGGAGCAGTGTTTGAAAGCAGTTCAGAGAACTGAGTGACAGACCTATTATCATCTGATTCTATTTCCATCTTTTTATTCGGATGAATTTTCTAAGTGCTTGAACTCACAGAACTGAAAAAGTAGGAAGAGAATTAATGCGGAACCCCCTTTTCATTTTAGCAATAAGCAATATCATCCAGAGACATGTGAGCTGAGGGGAAAAATTGAATAAGGCATTAAAAAAAATCATCTCACTAAGGAAGCTTCCAGTTCAGGAAAATACTCTGTTCTTATAATTATCAGAATCTTGTAAGCGAGTTTCACGCTTGTTCTATTATTCATTGGTAATTATTTTRATGATAACTAAATCCAGAAGCAATTATTCAAAATATAGAACAGGACATTTTAAATATTATATGGTATTTTAGAAAATTAAGCTTAAACACATACCAGTATTTATACTATAGAGAAGTGTATGGAAATGCAAATTTAATGAGAAAAAGAAGTGGCGCAAAACTCTTGTAAAAGAAACATTGCTTATGTAGTTTTAAAAAATAGTCACTAGCAGATAATGAACCACTTTAGAATTTAAGATGCACTGGAATATATTTACTAAAGAAAAGAAAAAAATTATTTAAAATTTGTATTGTTTCTAGAATATTCAATTATTTATTTATTTATTTATTTATTTATTTATTTATTAACCTAAACTGTAGTTTATCATCACAACAGTCATTTTTAACTCAAAAAATGTTATGGGCTAGATGGTGCAGGTATCATGCTCCCTGGGGGAAGTCTGAAGTTGGAGGGAGGGAGGAGCCTGCCTCATCTGTGAGGAGCAAMATCTCCAGGCTACKCAAGRCAACACATTATTTTCTGCTTCTGCCATGGAGATAAGGGTTCTCTCTCTCTTACCCTTAAGAGTGTGGTTTTGTCTTGGCCACTCTAAGTCCGTGAAAGTGACTCTTTGAGCTCAGGCTGTAGGAAAGCTAAAACTTTTCCTAAGTCTTTCCAAATGACTTTTTAAAGAGTGGTGTCAATCCTGTCTCAAGTAGAGCAAGTTGTCATAYATATATTTCGCATGCCTCTGGACCCCCAAATATGCACAGCCACCTCTAATGTCCACACACCACCAGAGTGGAGCATCTTCACTGCTAGCAACCCTGCTGTGGCCTACCGGGGTCACCTGGGTTCACAGGCTACATTAGCCTCCTCCGTAAGGGGCGTACRTTCTTTGCRCTTTGACAAACGACTYGTTTCTACCAGTATGGCAACACACAGAGTGTTTTCACTGACTGCAGTTTAGATAACCACTGCAGGTCATCCTGACTTTWTTGGATGAGAAGGAGCTGGCAAGGAAAAACTTGTTTTTACATAAAATTCAGATACATCTCACAGATCTTCACAGCGCTTCRGAGTAAGGTGCTTGATTTTCAAGGTGATAGATATTTAAAGGTAATCAGGTACTGAAGGCAATCACCCGCAAGTCAAATGGACAGACACACAAATGACACAAATGTGTGGTTCTGCGGAATCTGTGCGTTTACACTCTTTTAAAAGAAAACAAAATACAAATTCATCAAAGTAGATGTGCTAATAATAAGTGTTGTAGCCAAATAAGGACAAAGAGTAAAAGAAATGCCCATTTTACCAGCGGGAAGCTGAATGGCGCCTCCCAGATGCAAACTTTACTTAACTTAGCTCCCTGCTTTGACTGAGCTGTCACCATTTCTTCCCCTTTAGCATGCTCTCCCTCCAGAGCCACACCCCCAGCATTCTTCCTGCTGTTC
Organism: Apodemus speciosus; assembly: GCA_002335545.1. NCBI lineage: Eukaryota > Metazoa > Chordata > Mammalia > Rodentia > Muridae > Apodemus > Apodemus speciosus. The sequence continues at coordinate 29,271 of BDUI01009291.1, read as the reverse complement.
CTCTGTTTGTCCCACCCAAACTCCACAGCTGGCATTTGGCTCATTGGCATCTTCTACGTTAAATTACTCGACTCAAAAGCCATCACTCCAGATGAACAGGTTTTTTGTTTGTTTGGTTGGTTTGGTTTGGTTTGGTTTTTGAGAGGCCATTGTTTTCCTTCGGAATGCTTGTTATTCAGCAATACCAACAGGACCCATTTCAAAAGATGCTTGAACGCATGGACTCTCAAGACTTGCCCTCAGTCGAGCGTAACCCATCTGCCATGGCTTGGAACTAAGGCACGTACACATTTGACCAAATTTCCAACAACTCTGAATTTGGCCAATGATAAACCACTGACCTCTTTATTTTGAGAGCAAATGCTTTTGAAGAGAATCCTCATTCCACTTGCTGAATCATGTAAAGCAGAAGAGATGAGGRAAACGGTACTCAATTAAACTCCAGTCGCCTTTCAAGGAGGAGCGATAGTCATCTCTCTYYCTGCAGAACTCTTAAGATCACTAATAACCTCTGGGGTTTGAAAATCAGYTTGCTCTTTGAGTTGCAACTGTAATTCCTTACCACTGAAGTGGAAGTTGTGAGGAGCTGAGATCTTAAATTTATACTTCTATATCGTTAAAACCGGCACTAATAGAGGCCAGGGAGATGGCAAGATGAGGCCCTGAGGTCAATGGCTAGCACACATGTAGAAATCTGAACATGGTAGCACAGTCTGTAACCACAGCACTAGAGAAGCACACATAGGAGGGTGCCTGGGGCTGGCAAGTGAGTTTGTCTTGGTGAACTGGTGAGCTCCAGGTTCACTAAGAGAGTCTGTCTCAAAAATAAGGTAGAGAGAAATTGAGAAAGACATTTGATACCTAGCCTATAGGCAATACACACACACACACACACACACACACACACACACACACTTGATAAGCACACATGCACATGTGCTCATACAAATACATAACATGCACACAAAGGTGATATGAATAAAGATAACATCTCTGCATGTAGCATGATTATCTCTACATGACTGTCATGTAGATCACTGCACACAAGAACCTTTGGATTCAGACAGAGGTTTCACATTTAAGTGGTATTGTTAAATTATATTTTCTCTGCCTTCAATTTTCACATTTCAGTGTGCAAATATTTGCTTTCTTGCTGCTAGTTTTCCAAGTGTCAAAAGGTGCCGAGGAGGCTGCTAGCCTTCAGACTCTTTCATCTCACCGGTGACCTGTGCAGGTTATCGACATTGCTGCAATGTAGTCATAAGGTCACTCAACTGTCCTCATTTCTTCAACAGGCAGCAYTGTGTGTTTTTCATCTACCTGTGCTTTGAAGGACTTGTATACTCTGAGTGGCTGCATCTAGCTCACTGAGGCAAACATGACCTTTTAGGTAATTTTGTGGTAAGAACTCATTATCTCCCTGCTTTGTGCTTTAGGAACACAGCAATTTCTAATTTCTAATCTAACTGTATTCTCACTGCTATACTTTGCTATACTATTCCTTTGAAATCCACTCCTTCCAACCCTCTCACAGCTGTGCATCCTTTTACCTATATGTCCCTGTCCCCTTTACTTGTCCCGTCGTGTCTTGATCACACTCATTCTGTGCTTCTCCTATGAAACACAGATGTTTCTGTTTGTTTTGTTTTGTTATCAACCCATTCACCATWCAGACTTTCCACGTGTGGCAGATACTGGCACACCTGTGCCCTGCCCCTTAGTCACATGTCTGAGATTCAAGAGTGCCTGGGGAGACTGAGAACGGCTTCCAACACCTGGTCCAGGCACCTGCACATCTGCAATAGGGTAGGGAAACCTCAGGACCTTGGCTTCCCAGCCTGCACTGGGAGATGAAGAGAGTATGTTGGAYGGAGCTCCATGACAGTTACTCAGGTCAGATCACTTTGTGGCATCATCTGTAATGCAAAGGCAATTGTCTCCATTTCTCCAACCGAGCCAGCATCATCTCAAGGGCCAGGAGACAATGCTCTCTGCATCACCCACCATGGGCTGCTCTGAAGACAAGGATCCCTACAGCTCACTGGGYTGGGTCAGACAAAGACCGCACCAGGCCTGTGAATGCAGAATGATCCCTAATTCTATTCAGGAGGCCATTCTGTGCTTGAACCAAACCCAAGGTCAGTAGTGATCGTGAGTGAATTGTACTAAAC
>BDUI01009290.1:23981-36657 GCA_002335545.1 Apodemus speciosus | reverse complement strand
GACCCTGTGCTCAGGCTAATGGTTGGCTGAGAGTATCCACTTTCATGAGTCATCATGATGCAAAGGCTTTGCATACATCTAGCTGACTTTGTGTCACCCGTGCTTCTGTAAGTAACCTCAGCACAAGCATTGGATCACCAAGCTGGTCTTTAGGGAAATAATGATTTGTTCTGTCACCAGTGTCTACTCAGAAGGCACTTGTTCACATACCTTCAGGACAGCTACACAATGCTTTCTCACTCTATTTGTTATGTGAAAGTATCTTTAGAATTATGTTGTTGAGACCATAGTAATTTTAAAAATTATAAAAGATACAATTTGCCTCTCTACTAAAAAAGTCTGCTGCTTCTGACTACAGCTGCCATTTCTAATCCCTTTCTTCTCATACTTTTCAAAGAATCATTAATAAACTTCATTTTAAATCATCAGCCTACGGCCTCCATACATTTGCATTTTTTCTGTTGTATTTCATCTTTTGTTTTGTGCATTCTGGGAAATCCTTTCAAGTTATTCCCTGTATCAGCTAATCAATACATTTTGTATTCTTCTGAGAATTCAATACTGTTTCCTACATATTTTTCAGAATCATGCAATAGATCATTTTCAAAAGTAATGTCTTCCCTTGAATCTTCTATATATTATTCAATATATTTGATTCTATTTTATTTTCATGAGTTATAGGTTTCCAGTAAATATATTTTATGTTTTTTCCTTTAAAAATCACTTGAATTGCATTCCCTTTGTTACTGTTTGTCAACAGATTGAGAATTCTAACTATACCTTTAGCYAAGACAATGTACTTCRTAACTTTGAAAAACCTACAACTTCCTTCTTTTTCCAGACATTTTATCCATACAGGATCTCTGTGATATAATATTTAAAACATGCTTCTCAATTTTCTATGAAACAAGACAGAAGAAACACAATCATTAATGCAAATTGGGGTTATTTGCTGGTGGTGTGCATTTCAAGGGCATATGTATGTGTTGTACAAGTTTATGTACAGATATATTTTTCTGTGTTTACAGGCAGAGGCCAGATGTTGATTGTCAGAGGTTGATCACCAGAGCCTTGATTGCTATCCATCATATTTCTGTTTTCAGAACCCCTCATTGAACTGAAGCTCATCAATCTATCTACACTAGATAGATGTCTATCTCTAATACAATCCTGCAACTTTGAGGTTACAGATACATGCTGCTGTGACTGGCTTTTATGTAGTTTCTACAATTAGAAACTAGGTCTTGGTGCTTGAGTGGAAAGCACTTCCCTTTGAGCTTTCTTCCCCCCACCCCCATAGGCTTTTTAACAGTGTTAGGTCATTGGTTCCAAATTTGTGATGTGTTTCCATTTACCCAGACTTTTCCTTAATTTTCTTCAAAGATGTTTTTATTTTTCAGTAACAGGCCTTAAAGGCATCTGTGTAATTACTATTTAAATGTTTCATATTCGTGTTTTCGTAAGCAAAGATGTTTTCTTAATTTATATTTGGATTGCTGGTTGCTCTTATATAGAAATGCTTGGTTAATTTTGTATACTGAAGTCTTGCTACACTGATTGCTTAGCTCTGATATTTCATGCATATAAAGAACTTAAAAATCAATGTGAGTTGTCTATGAATACATACTTACAAAGTGTAAACTGTTTTTAATCTCATTGACTATTTTTATTTTTCCCGCTAAATATCCTTGAGTACAACCTCTAGTATAAGTCAAGATATATTTTGAAAATGTGGATACTCTTTAGTGGTCCTGAACGTGGGGTAGGGAGTTGTTTGATCTCTTTATGTTAACTGCACACTAACTATACAGTCAGATGTGGAGTTCTAAAGATCCTTAATATCACTGTAACAAACCTCTTTYGTGCTCATTGTTTATTCAAAATTGTTCTGAAACCATTGAATTTTGTCAAAGAATTATCCTATATACTTCGATATGACCATATGCTTCTCCTTTTTATTCTATTAACATTAATATTATCTGACCAAACTGAACCAATCTTAAATTTATATGGTAAATCTCAAATGGCCTTGGCATATAAATGTCTTTAAGTTTGGATAGGTATTGCAAAAGTTATATTGAAAATTGTGTCATTTTTTGGTGTTTGTGTGTGTATTTGTGTGTGCATGCTGTAATTTGCTTTCTTTTCATGATGTCTCATCTTGATACGAGAGTGCTTATGGATTCATATAGCATTGATGTCTGATCTAAAACTTTCTTACTCTTCTCTCTAATTTTTTACATGGGTCAAGTACATAGCTCAGGGGTACGGTGCTTATAGGCTCCTGTGTTTGAAGCTAGAATACATTAGGACCATCCTTAGGGAAAGCAGTTAAGTCTTGATTTCTTTTCTGAATGGTTATGATTAACAACTTCTTGTCTTACAGCTTTATTATATTTCACTAGTTTTTTCTTTCTGTATTATATAATTATCTAGCTCCATGAAAATCTCTTAATATATAATTTTTATTCTGACGGTGGATTTGCGAGGCTGATAATAACATCCTTTCCTTCATTTCCATTTTGAGTGATTTCAGAATTGTATCTTTTATCCTGGTCATGCTAAGCTCAACTTGTCCATATTCTTACTGTTCTCCAAGAATTTCCCTCTGTTATTATTATTGTGTGTGCATTTGTATAAAGATGAGATGCAACTTTTCTTTCTGGATCTCTTCTTTTACTACGTGGGTCATAGAACTAGAACTCAGATTTTCAGTCATACATATGTCATTGAGTCATAGAGTCACCTCTCTTGCTCTCACACATGAATTTTGTTGGTCACTTTTTTATTTCTGTTCTCAGTGCTTATTCTGCTGTACTTTACATTATTTTTCTTTTTTTCTACCTGTTTTTAAAACTTCTAATTACTCTGTGCGGTGAYGTAGGTAATTGTTTGGCTTTCTGTGTCTTAATTTATAAAAACTGGTTTTAAAATATGAAAAGTGCCATATAAACTTGTTTTAGCTTTACATTCTACTTTGCCTACTTTCATTAATCTTTATTTTATAATGACTATGAGGTAAATACTTTGGAAAATATTTTATATTTCACATATGTTGAGGAGAGCATATTAAAAATGAGTGCTAGATTTAACTTGTTAAAGAAATTTTAAGTGTTTTATTTCTATAGTAACCTTCCTTCTGCTCTATCTACAAATAAATTCTAATGTCAATTTCTCTGCATAAGAGATGGGATTGCTTATTTTCTATTTGATTCTCTTGATATTTTCTGTAGGCTCTTTGGAATCCATACAGTTAGGTGCAGATATATTTAAACAGTGATATCACTGTATCTCCCTCTTCTTAAAAGTCTTATTCTTAATAGTATGTCACTCTATGAATAGCTTGGCTTTCTTTAAAGTATATATTGTTGATATTGTTCGAGAAAATCCAGCTATCTTTTGATAAAAATTTCAATGACATACTAATTCAGCCTCATTCTTCAAAGTATTTGCATCTCTGAATATAAATTAGTAGCATGTAATTGGATTATTTTTCTACTGCACTGCTCTAATTATTGTCTCATTAGCAAAATATTTATTCCATGAAACATTAATGCAATTACTCATGAGGTGGGGCTAAATTTTGCCAATTTAATAATTTAGTTTATTTCTGTTTTTCTCTATTGCTAACTTTTTCAACATTAAACATTTCTATAATATGATCTTAATTTTTTGTTATTTCTCTTAAAATAGTTATTATTATTTCTATTTTCTTAGTGGTTGCTTAGGGAACTCATATTAACACCCTACTTGAGATTAGTAACTGCTTAATTTCAATAATATAAGCCTTTCTCTTAGATAATTATCCCCACTATGGCTTCTTTTGTACAGTATTTACTATAGTATAGCACTTCGAGTATTAAGTTCCCTGAATTCTACTAAGTATTTATTTATTGTTTACTTATGCAGTTCATATTTGTAAGGAAATAATTCACGTGGGTTTTGCTCATTTCAGAATAATTTCCCCTGATTTGTTAATTAAAGATRATTATGGTAGATGTGGATCTTGGCTGACAGCTCCTTTTCAGCCCTTGAATGCACACGGTCTTGCTGATCTCCTTTTTCTCATAAGACATCGGCCTGTGAGAATTCTTCCTTATACACCATGAATGAACAGATTACTTTTCTTAGTGAGGGGGTCCAGATTTCCTGGTTGTGCTTAGGCATTGGCAGTTTGAGTAAGTCATTTTGCTTATAGCATTGTAACCTGTACAAAGTAATGTAACACAGATTATTTAGTGTATGGCAAGTTTGTGTAACAAAAACCTTACTATTCCTTTCTTTTTTATTTCTCAGTTTTTCACATAACATATTTGCGTTATGCAAGTATTGGTGTAATGATCTTTCCCTGTCTGTCTCTAAGGCTAGTTTAATACCTTCTTCTGCCTACACTCAGCAAGCACATGGTATCTATCCAAAATACCACTGATACTTTCTTCTGACAGGCTGGTTCTAAGGCTGACACCTTCTAATGAATGATACCTTTTATTGGATAAGGCTATCATTGTCACTCTCCATACTTTTAACTTTCTTTGACATTTCTCACTTTATTACAGTTTTCCATTTTGAAAGGCAGATTTTCACACTCTCCAGTAGCTCGTTAGTAATACTGTAATGTAGAACTTGATCTAGCTCTTAATTTCCATTTCTTTACTTTTTTTAAAGAAAAGTATTTTGCTATTTGTGTACACATGTGTGTCGGTATTCCTGGTTGCCAGAAGAGGAGACTGAAGACTCCATAACTGGCGTCACATGTGGTTTGAGCTGTACAATATGGGTTATGAAAGCAATTGTGTGTTGTGTGTTCTTCTGCAAGATCAATATGTGCTGAGCCATTGCTGAAGTCCCTTGCAACAAGCACTTAACAGACAGTACAAATTCTTGAAAATAAGGACAAACCTAGATTTTCCATGGGCATCTATTTTAACATATATTCTGAGAATATATACTATTTTTCTGATTCATAATTATTTCTCATGTTTTTTTCCCAAATGGTAGGGATTAGGTGAAGATAATATGGCTACTATAGAAACTAAGATTGTCAGTTTCTTAGGGGCTAGCTATTATTTACCATTGGCATTTATTTGCTTTAGTAAATTTTTAAGCTAGTGTGAAGTATTTTCTCAATTTATTAATTTCTCTGTTGCTCGTATAGCTAAGTAGGAAGGTTTCTGTAAATGCCTGTCTTCTGAGAGGTAATTTGTCCATGTCATGACATATTCTTTACTATTCCTGCAGATTAAAACTATGCCACAAGGCTTACTTCTGGCTGGGATTTTGAAGGACACCTGGCATATGATGGTAGGAAATTTGTGGGTCTTCCTAAACATGCACAGAACCATATATACACACATCTCTTTGCTATTCTCCAGGAACACTACAGAGCTTCAAATACCCTCTCTGGGCATTATGTTCTGATGCTCATTTTAAGAGCTTTGTTCATCCTTGCATTTGCCTTAACTGGCATCACTGACTCACTCATTTGTGATATTGAAATATTGCTGCCTATTCCTGTCAACACGTTGTCTGTGTAAAACCTGTTTACTGTGAGTTTTGGCTCAGATCAAGTCAACACAGTCTGTGCAGTTGAGGCTTTTGGGGGTCTGCCAAGCCAAATGAAATTTTAAAATCTGCACCAATAGGGCACCACAGAAAGCTCCAAACCCATTCTGCCATTCACTACCTTGTAATATAAGTCATTTGTTTTGCTTTATTTTTAATAACAAATAAAAAGGAACCATGTATATTGGGCAGAAGAGGTCATTCAACTGATAAGAACACTAGCTGCTCTTCTGGAGGATTTATATTTCATCCTCAGCACTCAAATAGCAACTCACAACCATTTGTAACTCTAGTTCCAGGATTCCATGTTCTTGCCTTCCACAGGTATCAAGCATGCATGCAGGGCACATATGTAAATGCAGGCTATGACTCGTACACCTAAAGTTAAAACGAGTACATTAAAAAAATTTACATATCCTTATGTTTCATCTGTGTCTTATATAATGTAGCACATCAAGTAATTCAGTTATTTAATGGAGACATCATCTTCTCATGCATAGTCTTCAAGTTTACAATGCAATTTCATTAACTGTGGCCACTGTGATGTATGAGATGTCTCTTTAAATTATTTCCTCTATCTAACTAGCTTTTGTGTCATTTGACAAACAAACACACATACACACACAATCTATACACACAATCTACTTGGCTTTCAGTTTTTAGCAGTGGGAGCATTTCTAAGGCTTAATGCATCAGTGTAGGGGAATACCAGAACAGGGAAGTGGGAAGGGGTGAATGGGGGAACAGGGGGAGAGAAAAGGGCATATGGGACCTTTGGGGTGGGAAACAAGGAAAAGGGAAATGAAATGGAATAAGGAATATATCCAATAAAACAAATGTCTGACAGTGATCACCTCAGGAAGACAGCTTCTGTGTGATGACTCTTAGAAAACACTTCCATGATTTTACCTCTATGATGCTTATCTCTTTATGATCACTTCATAAATTCTCAGCTCCAGCCAACCAGGATCGAGTATTCCAGCAAAGACTTCACTTCAGTAGTTCTGGTATCTTGTAAATCACAGCTAATTATTCAGTCCCAGCTAACCAGAACCACAGAATCTTAAATCAAAATAGAAAACAGTCCTGATTGAGTCCTAAAACTTACCTCTAAAACTTCCTAAACTAGGCTCCATCTTCTGCACTGCTCCCAACATTCTTATCTTCCAAGTTCCTACAGAACATCCCACTGAGATTTTAATTCTAAAAGGCTCCTCTAAGTCCAACATTGCAAAGTTCTTCCACAGTGCTTCTAAAAACATGGTTAGGTCTGTCACAACAAATCTCCACTATGGTGGTACCAAATTGTATTAGTACAAATTGTATTAGGGTTTCTATTTGACAAAGGACCTTGACCAAAAAGTTAATTGAAGAGTAAAGGTTATTTTTCTTACACATACATATTGCTGTTCATTATTGAAGGAATCTAAATCAGGAACTCAAACAGGGCAGGAACTTATAGGCAGGAGATGATGCAGAGGCGAAGGACAGGTGCTGCTTACCGGTGTGCTTCCCTTGGCTTGCTTAACCTTTCATATAAAACTTGGAATAGCCAGCACAGGGATGGAACTATTCATAAAGGGCTGAGTCCTCCCCCACTGATTATTAATTGAGAAATGACTTATAGCTGAATCACAAGGAGGCATTTCCTCAAATGAGGTTCCTTCCTCTATGATGACTCCAGCTTGTGTCAAATTGAGACAAAACCACACGTATAGTTAGTTATTCCCATATGTGTTATGCTACCTTTTGAGTATAAAAATTAACTAATTTCTCAAATTGGACTTTAGGTTTGTGGGTTGGTTAGTTTTCCCAATTATATTGTTTTATACTTGTAGATAATAATTTCTATTAATGTCAAATTTGGAAGTGGAAAATTAAACTTAAAAGTGCCAAATTTCTACTTATGTGATATTTCTTGATGATTTTATTATAAATCTAAGAGTCTGCCTACAGGTAATGAAGCACTATGTTTCATTTTATTTTCAGTCTTCACTTCATGAAATGCTGTGCAATCCTTTAAGTTTATGAGTATCAACATATTAAAAACACATTTTTGGTTCAAAATGAACGTTTTGATCTATCGCTTTCTCTTAAATTATTTTTATAGAAAAATTGAGTATTCCTTGATCACAGCACTGTAGGATATCTGATTATTGCTATTAATATAATTCATTAGTAGAAAAAGTAACAAATGACTTTTAATGAGCCTTCCAGACATAAATTGATTCCAATCTCCAAACTCATTAACATCTTTGTAGTGTATCCAAATCAAATTAGTGTTCTCTGCTGTTCACAGAAGCTCTGTTTCCTTGCAAAGTGATAAATATAGTATTTAAGTCAAAATAATCTCTGTAAGTCAAGTTTTATACCATTTCCTACATAATTATTAATAATTTTGATAATCTTTCTTCTTTGTTATGTTTGTTCAGTTTAATTGTCTGTCTGAGGCATTTCTAATATGTATGTGGAAGAGAACCTGGCAGACACTTTTTAGAATATTTAAGTTGCATATAAATTATACCAAAAATTTTTGCAGAAATTCTTATAGACACTATACATACAAAAATCAAAATAAAATCTTGAGTCAAGCTTGGATATGATTTCTGGATGGGACATCATCTTATTTAGAATCTTTCTTCCTTTGTTGGCTTATTTGTAGAATACCTTACACATGTATAATTATTGTTATTAAGTTTTATTAGGTTTATATGATGAAAACTGTTAAATAATGTCTTATCTCATTATCTTGAATGGATTTTCATATGTAAAATATAATTTTATATATCTTCAATATATTTATATGTCATGAAATAGTTCTTTTAACTAATAATTTCTACCTTAAACTCTTCATCATATCCTGATACATGCTCTAAATTAGAAATCACCCAGGAAATATCAGAGCTAAATTACACAACAGATCTACTGAACTTGGGAGAGATGTAAAGAACTTTCATTGAGATAGAGAATATGCATTCTTATCCATAGTATATGAAACCATCCCCCAGTATAGTGCCATGAAGTATGTTGGAATAGATCTCAATGAGAATGTATAAAAAAAATATAAGAAAAATCTTTAGTCATTGAAAAAGAAAGAAGATAACAGAAGTTGGAGACACTCTCCAGGCTCCTACATTAGTTGAATAAACATTGTTAAAAATGGTCAGTCGGGCGTGGTGGCGCATGCCTGTAATCCCAGCACTTGGGAGGCAGAGGCAGGCGGATTTCTGAGTTCNTTGGGAGGCAGAGGCAGGCGGATTTCTGAGTTCAAGGCCAGTCTGGTCTACAGAGTGAGTTCCAGGACAGCCAGGGCTACACAGAGAAACCCTGTCTCAAAAAAAAAAAAAAAATGGTCATACTGTCGAAAGTAAACTGTGCATTCCCTGAAGTTTCCATAGTGARCAAATGCTTTTGTCTCCTGCTTTATTTGGATCTGCTCACTATTTACTTTGGTTAATGTGTGCAAAGGCTTTTCAATCTTGTAACTTCTTTCAAAGGGCTCTTTGGTTGGTTGATTCTGTGTATTATTCTTGTTGTCTCTAGCACATTAATTTGTAGTCTGATCTTACCTTTTGCAATTTTATGCACTCTTTTTGTTTCCTGAGTCTTAACATGAATTCCCAGGCTATCCTTTTGAGATCATTCCAATTTCTTAATGTGAGTACACATAGCTATAAATGTTCCTTATAAGACACTGTAGCTGTGTTCCATAGTAAGTGATAAGTTATAATTTCATTTTGCTTGTTTCTAAGAATATTGTAATTTCAATTATGATTTTTCAATGACTGCATTTAATTCTAAGATACAGATACATTTTTTCATCTGTAAGAATTTATGTAGTTTCTGTAGTATCCATGCTATTAATTTCAAAATTTAAATATTATTCACAGAGTTAGAAAAAGAAACAATTCAGAATTACATATGTAATCACTAAAGATCTCTGACAGACACAGATATTAAAACCTGTGTTGAAAAATAGTTTATATTTCTTCTCTAAAATTTGTTTAAACTTGTTTCCTCATGCCTACATTTTATTAATATTTATTTATTTTATTATTTTATGTAGTATGAATATTTTTGCCTGTATTTGTATATGTGCATACTTGCATGCCTAGTTCCCTAGGGATCAGAAGATATTGAGTACCCTGGAGCTAGAGTTATGGATTTGAGGAACTATGACTTGAACCAGGGACCGTTTACACATTAATGTCATATCCCATCTTAGATTAGGTCTTTGTGCATACAAATATTGAATATTTTCTGAATAATTATTAAACTACTGCTAATTTAATGACTAATTTTGTTTTGCTTTTACCTTAAAAAGGATATTAGGGTATAATTCTTTTCTAATTCTTACTCATGTTTGGCAGTTTAGTGTGAACAACTGTGCTGGTAGTTCAAAAAGGTAATAGGGAAAGACATGACATTCCTCATGAAACAATTTGTTACTATTTGTAAAAATACAAGTAGACTTTCAGAAGTACCAGGATCTTTATAATAACATCTGTTTCCAGAGTCAATATTTGAAATTGTTGTTGTTGTTGTTGTTGTTGTTGTTGTTGTTGTTGTTGTTGTTGTTGTTGTTTCATTTTAGGTTTTTGATTTTATTTTAAATTACTTGGTCATTACATGCTGCATAAACTACATGCTGTATACACAGTGGTTTCTGTCTCTGCTAAGAAGCCTTAATCATTTAAGGAAGACTAAATGATTTAAGGAAGACTTAAGTAGCTTTTTAATAGTTGCCAGGGGAGGGGAAACATTGTCATTCAATTTTAGAAAGAAACTGTATTCTTAAAACTGATGATAACACCTGCTTTTTCCACACTGATACAGTTTGTCCAATTATCAATAATACCTACTTCCTTACAATGACCCACTGCTTGTCTCTAAGATTACTTGCTACACATATTCCTGAAAAGAAAGTTAGTAGAGGGACTAGAAACATGCTTATAAAGCTGTGGTGCTAATTTAATCCAGTAACTTGGTTGCTCTGATTGGAATACAGATATACCTTAAGCTAAATCCCAAACAATGTAGGTAAAGTTTGTTGATAGAAGGAAGCTGCCATGTTTAAAAATGACTTCTAATTGAGAGACAAAGTGATCAATCTGAGAAAGATTTGACAAAATGAGTCAGTTAGAGGTTGTGGCCAACTCTCAGGAGAGCAGATAGCAAAGAGAGGCGACTTAAGAGTGCAGAGATTAGAGAGAGGAAGCCGTTTTACCGGGAGAATTTTTACAGAGACAGGTTGAAGAAAGATCAAATTAGACATAGGTGAAGACAGAATAAGTCAGAGAATGAAAAGCAGACAGAAGATCAGAACAGATTGCAAGAGTTAATTTGAGGCCCAGAGAAGCAATTCAATGAGGAGCTGAGAGAAGTCAGATTGAATCAGTCAACTTGGAGAGGAGTTTGTGCCAGAACAGCTGAGCTAAACCAGCCAGCTAGAGTTCAGAAAGAGCTAGAAAGGGTGAGCTTATTCATTAGCCTCTGAGATGAAATTACATCAGTCAAATAAAAGTACATTTACAGAAGACCGAATCATATTACTGAGTAATTTTGTAAATTCTTTTATGAGGTAATATTATTGCTCGGTGAAATTGGGACAAAATATTCAACAAATGTTGCTATAAATTCTTTATGCAAATACAGAACACAATCAATAGCTTATCGGTCTAATTCAAAACACATATAAAAGGACCATTGTTGCTTACATACTAATAACRAAGAGAAAGATTTAATATTAGATAAAAATATATAAGAACATTTCTTGTTTTTTAGAGGGAAGTTCATTTCAAAACAATATGCTAAAATTGTCATAAGACTGATGAATTTAGCTAAATTTGTTTCCATGTAACCATGTAAAAAACTACTACCTATGGAGTCACTACTTAAACAATTTCACTTTCATCTCAGGGTATAATTCTTCCTATTTAGTGAAGACTACTAAGCTAGCAGTGGTGGAGTTTTGTTTGTTTGTTTGCTTGTTTGTTTGTTTTCAGAAACTAAACTTTATTTCTATTTACTAGATTTGAATTTTTTTCCAGTTGATGTTCAACTACTGAAAAAAAAATCCACATGATACCCAAACAGTCATTCTTAGACAGCTGGATTTGCCATGGATATTGTAGCCTGTTTAAAATGGATAAGCCATGGAATATTCTATTGTCAAAAATTGGCTAGATATATTGGTGATTTATCAATGTTTCACTGGGTTATTGACTGGCAGTTTTCAATATGAAAATGATGATTATAAAATATAACTCTCCAAAATGTACTTGAAAAAATAATCTATGAATTAATGATAAAAGAGGAGACTATCAGATGGGAATCTTGCCCAATATGTGAGGGAGTATTTCAGATGAAGCATCTGGTCAATAACCCTCTGCAAGTGATAAATTTTTGTAGAAATGTGGAAATTTACATAAATTCAATCTCAGTACTTTATATAAAGTTTGTGTTCCAAAACAAAAAGATGATAACTGTGAAGATAACTGTCCTCACAGAGATGTATAGGCACAGAATTACATATAAAAATAGAATATAAAATGTATATAATGTATTAAAAATGTGCTGCAAAAACAGAATTATACTTCAAGCATTACAATCACACCTTTAAAAATGAAATCAAATCACTGAAAATACTTCCATGGTCCCAAGAAACAAGCTGGACATTCCATTCAAATATCAAATAGTGTAAATTTTCAACAAGAAATTATCAAACGAGATGGGAAAGGACATTTCACCTACCTCAAAGGAAAAAATTCAACTAAGTTGAAGTCCCAACTCTGAACATCTATGTTGCAAAATGCATGGGCATTCACAATAAAAAAAATACTAAAACTTTGGAAGTAATCTTGTAAAACCTTTGAAAGGTTAAAAAACAAAAAAACCAAAACCAAAAAAAAAAAAAAAAAAACCAAAACAAACAAACAAAAAAAAAACCTGGAATTTGCTGAGAAGCAACGACTTACAATATTTTTTTTTTGGATATATTCTTTTTTTTTTATTGGATATATTCTTTATTTACTTTTCATTTCCCTTTTTCCTGGTTTCCCTGCCCCCCAATGTCCCATATGTCTTTTTACCTCTCCTCCCCCCCACATCCCCC
>BDUI01009285.1:11247-23161 GCA_002335545.1 Apodemus speciosus | reverse complement strand
TACCTTCTTTAGTTCTTTGTATATATTGGATATTAACCCTCTGTCAGATATAGGGTTGGTGAAGATCTTTTGCCAATTTGTTGGTTGCTGTTTTGTCCTTTTGACAGTGTCCTTTGCCTTACAGAAACTTTGTAATTTTATGAGGTCCTATTTGTCAATTCTTGATCTTAGAGGATAAGCTATTGGTGTTCTGTTCAGGAACTTTTCCCCTGTGCCCATGTCCTCAAGGGTCTTCCCCAGTTTCTTTTCTATTAGTCTCGGTGTGTCTGGTTTTATGTGGAGGTCCTTGATCCACTTGGAGTTGAGCTTAGTACAAGGAGATAAGAATGGATCAATTTGCATTCTTCTGCATGCTGACCTCCAGTTGAACCAGCACCATTTGTTGAAGTTAAAATTAAAAAGTCCCCGCTTGGTTCAACTGGAGGAACTTTTTATTTTAACTTCTTCCTTTTGATGAGCTAGACAGGCAGTCCTTGATTGTGGATACATGCACCTGTTTCTGCACAATCTAAATGAGGAAATCTTTCTCTTACACTGAAGACTTTTATTCTGTTTAAGCATGAACCAGTGGTTGGTGGAAAGGCTCCTTGTAGTGGATCCATCACAATTATCAAACGTCATGTCTCTGTCCCACTAAAGTACAGCTTCATGGAACCATGAAAACCAATTCCCAAAGTTATAGGAGATTACAAACCCTCCTCTAGGTCCCTGGGAATTTTAATCTCAATAGCACTAAGTACTCTCAAAAGAACTGTCATAAATTATTTAAATTATATTCTCCAACTTTTACCCTTGGTTCAGGGCAGACCAATTTTGATTAGTTCATAAATTAGACCAGTGTTGTATTTTTTTTTTTCTAAAGAAGAGAATTTACTGACGATGCTTTTGCAGTCTTGTGACCGTGGGGTTAGAGGGATGAACAGCAGAGTGGAGGAGGATTAAGTGGTCTGTGGTCTGGTCCCTGCCCTGCTGTGRACAGCTATATAAACATCCGCAGAATTTAACTGATAGCCTTTTCAGTCACCCTCTCTGGGGGTTTTTGTGAGAACTGAAATGAATAAAGGTTTGAGAGAGCAATTTGAAAGATAAAAAGCACTAAAAATAACTAATTTTCGTGACTGCACATCCTAAAGACCCTATAGTAGGACAAATGGAATGAATGTTGATGACCTTTGGTTGCTATTCCAGGGCACTAGGGAAACTCTCAGTCGCCACTGCACCACCCTCGGAGATGCTCTTCGGAAGGAAAATGATTTTGCTCTTATAATTGATGGGAAGACCCTCAAATATGCCTTAACCTTTGGAGTCCGGCAGTATTTCCTGGACTTAGCTCTGTCCTGCAAAGCTGTCATTTGCTGCAGGTAAGTTCTCCCCAGCGTTGTCAGATTTCAACAGAACTTTATCTTCGTGTTATTATGTATATGTGTGAGGCTGAGTGTGCGCACATGTGTGCAGGTACCAAGGAGACGACAAATGCTGGATCCTCCCTCCTGAAGCCAGAGTTACAGGTACTTGGGTACCAGGAACAGCAAACGTGGGTCTCCAAAGTAGCGGAACAATGCCTCTTGACTACTGAACACTCTCTCCAGCCTTATCTTAAATCCTCAATTTTTAAACTGTCCACAAAGCTTTTCTTTTCAATCAATGAGTTACAAATGTTGGGTCATTTCATTCACTCAAGTCCCAAAGTCCACAAGCTGAGATGGATTTGTTAGCAGAGTTTTGAAAGTGAGTCCTAACTTTTATCACTGGTAAATACTATTTATAATTAGAAAGCGTCAGCCCTTTGCTGCTCATCTGTATTTAAAATCAATGTCAACCAGGAAGATGGTGCATGTCAATAATCCCAGCTACTCAGAGGCTAAAGCCACTCGATACCATGTTTAGGGTCTGCTTGGGCAATTTAGGGAGACTCTATACCAAAAAATTAAATAAATACACTTTCAGGATGGCTACAAATATGTTTCAGTGGGTTTTATCTAACATCTGTAACTATCTGGGTTCAAATACCAATACTGAAAAAAAAAAGAAAAACTTTACTAGATCCAGGGCTGTAGCTCAGTGATAGAATGAGCCCTAAGCTTTCCCTCCGATCTTTAGCATCAAAGAGTAGAAAAAAAACAGATTATTCATCTATATTTCCATCTTAGTTCATTTATGGAAAGAACCCTGTTTTCTCTATTTAGATCGCTGATCCTGCTGCTAGAATTTATTCCTTAGGGATTGCGTGGTGGGAGGTACAAACCAAGTCATTTTCCGAGTAGCTGAATATTTTCCGATGGCTGTTTATTTACACTAAGAGTCTTGCCTATTAATTTATTATATTGCTCACGTCCTAGATTAAAATCCGTTTTGGAGTTACCATAGCTCTAGCCTGTCTGGCTGTCTTGTCGGGGCATCTTCCCCCATGTCTTTGTCTAAATTGTGAAAACTCTGTCCTCCTAAAGTTGAAAGTCCTTAATAGC
The DNA here is from genome assembly GCA_002335545.1 of Apodemus speciosus. Taxonomy (NCBI): domain Eukaryota; kingdom Metazoa; phylum Chordata; class Mammalia; order Rodentia; family Muridae; genus Apodemus; species Apodemus speciosus. The sequence continues at coordinate 20,696 of BDUI01009285.1, read as the reverse complement.
ATTAGCCAGGCTCCTCTCTTGAGGCGACCTCGGCTAAGGATTCCCCTGCGTCCCTGTACTAAGTCATGCCCGCTGGTCACAGTGAATCTGGTCCTGAGTCAACTCACTTTCCCTCCTCGGGAGACAAACACGAGTGTGGCTTCTTGATTTCTCAGTCCGTGCTCTTCCGTCATCCTCAGCATCCTTCTGTGTGCTCTAGCTTTGAAAAGCTCCATTTCCTGATATAAGAAAGTTATTCCCTTTAAACCACTTCTTTGGTCTCGGCTTATCCACTTAAAAATCTATTTCTTGAATTTCAATTGAAATTTACTTCCTGGAGTGTGTTTAAACCACACACCCTGTAAGGATCACTATAAGCATCATTTTGACCTACAAAATTTTATTTTTCTCAGAGAATTAAGACTTGCCCTTTATTTTCAGGTATCTCATGATAGATATAATTATAGAATCTAGTCTTCTCTGAAGTCTCTGTTGATACTATGATGGAATATTTTGAGCGATATGTTATGCAAAGTGCTCATAACAGCCATGCTCTTTTTAAATCACAGTGATGGAGATTATTTTCTAATCTTGGTTTTGCTTTGGCATCTTCATGCTTTTTCAGATCTGGGGCTGCAGTAACAATCCTTGGTTTCTTGCTCAGGTCTTGGCAGGGGCTCACGAATGCTCAGCCCTCACATCTTTCCATCAGGGTAATCTTGTGCGACATTTAGCCATCTCGTTTCTTCCACTAATGGGTTCATGAGGATCAATAGGAGATCGCTCAAAAGCCTGTTGCGGCTGTTGGCTCCTTCTCAGAAAGACTGCAGACCAAAAAAAAAACAGTGACATCTAGATAAAGTAGCCGGTTGGCTCTTTATCTAGCCAACTATGACGTGCCTACTGCGTGCTGGGTACCAAGACAAGTACAACTCACTGCCCGCTCCCCTCACTGTCTCTGTCTGCTCTCCTCTCAGCAGAATCACAGTTGGTTTGAAAGGTACGAGAGGCCATTGCATCAGGGCTTAGCGCAGTGCCTGTCTCCGTTCTTCATAAAGCTCGGCCACAGGACTAAACAGTAGCAGAGGCACACTGGAAAGCAGAGTCAAGGCAGAAGTATGTTCTGTGCTTGTGAAGTCACAGGGGAAGATTACAGGTCACATGGACCTCAGAGCTCTTCCAGGCTGGGGACCCTGGGAGGGATTCGCCATGAGCAGGGAGCTCAGTGCTGACACTGAGGGTATAAAGTTGTGTGTGGCTCCGTCCTCGCTGCCTCCGCTGGGGAAGTTTGGGGGCCCTGGAGGTCCCTGGACAGATAGTTCTATTCAGGGTTTTGTTGTTGTTTTAATAAAAATGTCTTCCTTCAGCTCTTTTTAATTCTAATTACCTTCATACTCTTTTCCCTAAAGGGAAGCTTCTGGCCTGGCTCTGAGTCTGCTCTAAGCCCATAATTACGTCAGTGCCACAGGCGGATTAATGTGTGTGCCCCTTCCTGGCCCGGTGCCTCTTCACATTTGAACCGCTTGCACACAGCATGTCTTTCTCGTTCCTGTACTGACCTCTGAGTGTAATGATGGTGTCCCTATCCCAGGTTGGGGATGCGGAGTGAGCCTGTGGACCCCAGGGTAATTCCTCATTTCTCACACAATAATGATCTTCCGGCCTCAGCAAACTCTCTATTTTTATTCCATTAGAAAAGTGATGCTCAGATAAATATTAAATATTATTGCAAAATCCTGCACTGTTCTGTTTCCCAAGTTCCCTCACGGTCCTGCCACGTCTTTGAGGTTTTCCCTCAAATCGAGCCACCTTTCCAATCTACCCTCTGCATGTCAGTCCACACCCATGAAGCGCATTCAGAATCACACTCTCCTCTGCAGTCTCCTGAAGCAGCAGGTAATGGGATCGAGCACGCGTCTCATCCACTCCGCCCTCAGGAGTCACTTGGCTCTCTTCCCTGACACTGGCACCCAGGCAGAAAGAGGTTTTAGTGTTCGCCTAATCGCCACGGTTCCAAAGATGCACTCTTGCTCCCCAGAGCCTCTTGCTGAACTGAAAGAAGCTGCTGTTCTCTGTCAGGAATCATTACGTCTCCCCTCTGTCTTCTGAGGGGACCATTCGGAGACAGAGCTAATCTCTCCAACCCAAAATTATTCAGGGCATTTGAGTCCTGGTTTTGGTTTATAGAGTATAGGCTACATGTTATATATCAAGAAATTTTACATACACACACACACACATGCACACACACATATATATAATATATATATGTGTGTGTATGAATGTATATATGTATATGGATCTAAAATCAAAACAGTAGAACATAGTCTTGTTTCATTGTTTTTTTCTTTAAAGATTTATTTTATTTATATGTAAGTACACTGTAACTGTCTTCAAACATACCAGAAGAGGGCATCAGATCCCATTACAGACGGTTGTGAGCCACCATGTGGTTGCTGGGATTTGAACTCTGGAAGAGCAGTCAGTGCTCTTAACCACTAGAGCCATCTCTCCAGCCCCATGGTCTTGTTTCTTACCAGCCTACCAAGCACTGTGTTTACAGAAGCCGTGTAGCTTCCATGTTTGCTGTTTGACAGTTTATCTCCATCTCTCAGGTCACCTGATAAGAAACAGCATGCCCCCATGTCTAAGAGCGTCTTACTTTCGACATATCAACATAAACATCTCTTCTGGAACTTATTAACTTCCGTTCCCTTCCCCAAGTCCAATGCTTCTTACTTGGGATGGCCACAGATACATTGGTTGGTTGGTTAGTGGCTTAATAGGCTAGTCTAAGAGACGGAGTCTCATGCATTCCAGACTAGCTGGGAACTCACAATGTACCCAAGGCTAACCTTGAATTTCTAGTCCTCTTTCGTCGTCCTCCTCCCCCCCCCCTCAAGTACTAGAGTTAGAGACATGTTCCTGCACACCCTCTTGGATGCTTTTAAAGAACAAAAGAAAGTTCTGGTTTGCCTCCCCCAGAGGAAACACACATGCTCACTGTATAGTGGCATAGACCATTGTCAGGGTTTTCACAGATGACCTGCAACAAGCTTTGCTCTCAGACTTGTGAAGATCTGTGCAAATAGCTAAAATAAAGAGCTCTCCTGAGGCTATAGATCAATAATTTCTTAGTTCAGTAGCCAATGCTTTTGCACTAGGCCTTCCCACTTGTATATTAGCATAATGCTGCTTTGACTCAGGGTCCAGGAAACTTCTGTTCTAACTGCCCCTCTGGCTCCTTAGTCACTGAATTGAACCATTCCACCTACAAAATGCTAAGACTAGAGGGTGTAGAATCCTCCAGGGTGCATCCGATGCCTGACGCAAGTGGAGGTAGGAAAGGGAAGGGAGGACCTCCTGGAGTGCTCGCTCATCCAGGGAAGGGAGCACCTCCTGGAGTGCTCGCTCATCCAGGGAAGGGAGCACCTCCTGGAGTGCTCGCTCATCNACCTCCTGGAGTGCTCGCTCATCCAGGGAAGGGAGCACCTCCTGGAGTGCTCGCTCATCCAGGGAAGGGAGCACCTCCTGGAGTGCTCGCTCATCCAGGGAAGGGAGCACCTCCTCGAGTGCTCGCTCATCCAGGGAAGGGAGCGCCTCCTCGAGTGCTCGCTCATCCAGGGAAGGGAGCACCTCCTCCCGTGCTCATCCCAGCCTGTGAGCACCTGGTCAGATCCGCCTGTCACCCTTGCAGATTCTGTATGAACTCTGCTTCTGTTGGCTGCACTGTGCTAGTCATCRCCTCTCTACTGCTTAGATCCTGGTCTGGGGACAGACATGCCGCCTTTCTGCCTCTGACCCATCCCTCCAGAAGAGCAGGAAGGCCACAGTGAAGTATTGCTGTGTGAAATAGCGTGTGGTTTCTGAAGTCCTCGTCAGTTCATATAAGCCAGCTTTTCAAAGAGTCTTACATTTTGGGGGTTTTCTTTATTTTTCCCCCTGTAGTTGTCAGTTGAGTTTAAGCATAGTTTGAAACTTACATTCTGTGACAGTTGGTTGAAAATTGGCTTAGAGCCCCCAGCTTTTAGACTGTCTGGTAATCACCGTCCTGCTACATAATTTATGTATTCATGTCTCCTGAAAAGCAGAGGTCAAACTGAAGCAAGCATTTTTCTCCAGTTGCAACATCTCTAATCAAAGCTTAACCCCCGTTTAGGCCATTTTCTCTGTAGCAGATTCTAAAAAAGCAAAAGAAAAAAAAAAACCTGATCTCAGTGAGTGTTGTCACTTAGAATGACATTCCCAGGCAAAGCCTCTTGCCTCACTCTGCCTGACAGTGCTTTCAAAGAAGAGGCCTAAAGGGACACTGTATATTTTCGGTTGCAGCATGAGTGTGTTAAGGAAAGGGAGGTCGGGGCAGACCTACTTCCTGAGTCTTTGGGGGATTGTCTTTAGCTCAAGGACTTCTCTGAATAAACGATCTACTTAAGAGGTAGCGACAAGGCCCAAGCGAAGCCAGTAACTACTCAACAGACATTCCTTCAAAGAAAAAGAAGTTGTGCACACCACTGGGCGCCAAGCAGATGTTTGGCTTCAGAAGACTTACAAACTGTTAATGAATGTCGACCCTATATTTACTTCCAAGAAAATCTGAATAAATATTGGAAATGTGGAGAGACTGTTCCTTTCATAGACGCCTGACTGAAGGACACACCGAGTGCGTTTTATAGCTACATAAAATGTGCACGTTTTGCTTTAACGTAATCCTCAGCTCAGGTCTTCCTCCTGTTTCTCATTCCGCTTCTACTAAGAGATGCTGAAGGAACTATGGGACTCATTGTATGTGGTAGCCACTTTTGATGAGCTCCACCAGAAAAGTCCCCATTCGAGTGGCCTGCCTAAGAGCATACAAGATCCCCAAGAGCTACCAAGTGGGGCTTGCTGTTACTCAACATGGTCCAGTTTCAGGTGTGGTTCTAGAAAATTCACCTGAGCACCACAGACACACATTACACACTACAGTCACAGCTTCTTATGCTAGGCGGTGACAGAAGCCTATGTGCACGCTCACCACATGCTTACAAAACCTGCACGTCTCACTCCACCATGCCAGTGTCCAGGGAGCCCTTCCTGCCACCCTCCGTTGCTGAGAGTTACTACCTTGATTTCCATCACCGTCTTCTTAAATCACGTCTCTCTTCCTCAATTTATATCCTCTTCTGTTTTATGTTTTTCTGACTTGCCATGCAGAGATGTATCTCAGACGAGTCCATTCAGATTCTTGAGAGGGTTTTGCTTTTCATCAATGTTAAATGCTGAAATTTGCAGCCTTCCAGACATCCATGGTAACCTTCAGCCAGATATCAATCGCCTACCAGACGACCTACAGTTTTCCCCGGTTCTGATTCGCTACGGATATGATAGATGCCGTGTAGGGTGTGTCAATGATCTCTTAACCGGTGGCCTCTCGTGTGTGCAAACAGGGAGGCAGGGTTCAGTGTGAACCTATGGAAGTTTTGGTGATTGTCTTCGTTTTAATAAATGGGTTACTTAAAAAAAAAAGTTAAAGAAAGGCTGAGTTCTGAGCTCAGTGCTGAGCTTCCAGGGTGAAAACCAGATCAAAAAGTAACCAAGACTTTCTAGCAGCTACAAGGCGTGGAGCAGAGAGAGGGGAAAAAGCATCTTACAGAAAGGATGGTTTTGAAAAAATGGATCCACTAAAAGGGCTCAGAGCAGTAAGCAAGACGATCGGGAGACTGAAGTACAAGGGAGGAGTTGGTACCAGCTCTGATATTCTGCAAGAGGAAGGGTGTGTTTTAGAAAGCCACCAAGGAAAGACTTTCTCTGTACTTGAGACTGAACAAGGGAGTCATGCAAGACTAACACTCTACCACTGAGCTGCAATGCTGACCATAAACTATGCTAAAGTATGTTCTTGCTCTAAACATTATAATGAAACTTCCTACCGGGAGAATTTTGTAAGATACGTTTGCCAGTTTCAGTTTGCTATGTTACTGTATGCTCACTTCAGCACTCAGATACGCACTACCCATATGAGCAGTCCCCATTGAAAATGCCATCCGAAACACTTAAGTGAAAGGCATGCTGGTTTATCTGTATGAATGTGCACACTCTGCAAGAGCAGCTGTGGATCTAAAAAAACGTGCCTCAGAAAGGAAGTCTTTCTTGAAGTTACTTTTCCATTTTCTCCTTCTCCCCTGAGAAGAGCTATCTGTGTGTTATTTCTTTAGCCTTGGCCCCTACATTGTAAAGTCTCTTTGGTGCCTTTGACTGCACAGAATATAGCAGATGTTGGTTTTGGAGGCCTGGAAGGTCCTCACTCATCGGTCATTTGAATAGCACAGTTTTCTTACCCAGAGGTGGTTGAATGTTTCATTATGCTCCATCTGYTAAATATCCTTAGGATTTTCTACATAAGCTGCTGTTTTCATTCCAGTAATAAATCCGCCATGAGCTTCCAGCACCGTTCCAAGTCGCGTGTAATTTTGGTATGTGTAGCATACATTTTTGCTACATATTAATATCTTCTCGGCTTGACGTATTATAAATGAACCTAACAAATTTTAATTAAAAAAGAACCAGTAAGATTAAGTTAGGTTTTTCTCTCTTTTTGCAAGTTCGTTATTAGTCAACCAAATATGGCTAGTGGAGAAAAGACTGATGCTCTCAGGAGAGACTTCAGGAAGTTAGTGAGAAAGGAATGTGTGGTACATCCTGGCTGACTTCTAACAGAGCAGCCAGGGATGAACCTCAGGTTTAGTAAGTAACAAAGCTTGATCACTACATGGATAAAACACTTCATGGCAATTAATAGAGTTACCCTTGACACCGCCCAGAATCACCTAAGAAGGGAATTTCAAGTGAAGGATTGCCCAGATCTGGTTGTCCTCTAGCCACTGTCTGATGGGGTTTTCCTTGATTATGAATGATGCAGGAAAGCCCAGCCCACTGTGGGTGCCACCATTCCTAGGCAGGCATCCTGGACTTAGGAGAAAGCTAGGTATGAATGGTGAGTGAGTCACACAGCGAGGCAGCAAGCAGCATTCTTTCATCGGCTCTGCTTCAAGCTCCCTGCTTGAGCTGCTGCCCTGACTTCTTCAGGGATAGGAGCAGAAATAGAACATTTCCTCCCCTAAGTTGCGCTCTCAGGGTGTTTTATCACAGCAACAGACTTGAAACTATAGCAACTGTATCTTTCCATGTTCCTCCTGGTTTGTTTTTTGTTTTTTGTTTTTTATCTTTTATGGGTTGCCAAAAGATAAAACCTAACTAAATTGTGTTTTAGGATGATAACCTTCTCCCAAATCCCACCTACATATTTTAAAATATACCAGTAAAATAATATTCTTGCCTTTGATATTAGAAGTCTTTTGGCTATCCGTGAAAAGTCTTCACATAATTATGCCTGTGTAGATGTACATATAATGTGTATATATGTAGAATGGAATCATTATCCATGTTGTATTCGGAAAGACAATTATTTCCACTCAATGCAGAACAAAGCCTGTATAAGATAGACCACCTGGGTCTGGAAAGAGAGCTCAGTGGTTAAGAGCACTGGATGATCTTCCAGAGGACCCAAGTTTGATTCCCAGTACCCACATGGTGGCTCACAACAGTCTGTAGTACCAACTTCAGTGGATACAATACCCTGTTCTAACCTCTGCTGGCACCAGATGCACATACAGGCAAGACACCCAAACACATAAAAATAAATTTAAAAAAGAATAGACCACCTATATATTTCTTAGCTTGAATGACAAAACATTCCAGTGCTCTCTGATCTAATGTTCACGGGGCGCTGCAAGTTACTATATAACAAATGAGAACAATAATGAATAACATGTGCCGAAACTGCAGCCAGGAGCTATCTGAGAAGCACACGACGCTCGGCTCACTCCTAGGTTACATCACAAGGGACCACCCTCTTGTTTGTGGTGCACAGGAAGAAAAGCAGACCTCCGCAGCACAAGCTACATTCGTAATCTTTATTTTTTCAATAGAGTCTTTCACTGCTTCCAGAAAAGAAAAAGCAACCATGGAAGACAGTAGTGAGTCATTTCAGTCTTGTTGAAAACCCACAAGTGGGATAAACTGCACACAAATGTGGACGTACATATATACATATCTGGGAGAAGAAAATAGTGCTGTTACACTGCTTCCAGATTATATAGTCGATCACTGTTGTTCTTAGAAAGCTGAAGACTTATAGCCTCCCAGCCATAGACGTACAGTTTGTAATAAGCACCAGGAAGAATTGACTGGCTTCATAGTATCGTCGCTCCAGGCTAATGATTCCAGTCTGTGGGTCACCACCCTTTTGGGGGGTCAACCAACCCTCTCACGGGGTTACATATTAGATATCCCGCATGTCACATCTTTACATTATAATTCATAACAGTAGCAAAATAGCAGTTTATAAAGTAAGCAATGAAAATATGTTCTATGGTTGGGGGTCACCACAACATAAGCCAACTGTATTAAAGGATCGCAGCATTAGGAAGGTTGAGGACCACTGCCCTAGGCTATTATAGATATCATACAACTCCAGAAGCACATGCGGAAGTCAAGAAAGCAAACTCTGATGGGGGCAGGGTGGGGGGCGGAGGAGTCAGAAACTCATCAGGAGAAGAGCCCATCCTCTGGCACATTTGGGTGTAGAAAGTAGTCCACCTCGTGTTCCTTCCCTCATCCAAAATAAACTCTCCTGTGCTTGTCAAGGAGGCCACCTTCCATCATCTGGAGTTACTAAGTACAGCCAAGACTATCCAGAGGCCATATGTCATACCCATCAATCTTAGCTTCTTCTCCTGCTGCTTTGGTAAAATATCCTAACAAACACAACGTAAGGGAGAAAGGGTTTACTTTTCTCACAGTTCCAGGTTGCCATGCATCCTCCTGTCAAGGAACTCACAGCAGCAAAAGCCTCAGTCACGTTACATTTGCTTTGCTGTACACCCCCATTCCCCAACCCCATGTAGCAAGAAACAACGTTTTAAGTAGACTTGAAAACAGCACCCATTTGATAGTCCCTATCCAAAATGCATGGGTTCAGCATGATTCAGAACTTGTGGTTCTAAAGTTTGAACATGTACTTATAGACAGTGAGCTACTTTGGAGATGAATCCCAAGTCTAAACATAAAATTCATTCGTATTTCATAAAAATTATTTCAAGTTTCATGTAGAAGATGTTCCATAAACCTGGTACACATAARCCAAAATATTTGTCATGTGAGATCAGGTGTGGAATTTTCAGCATCGTGTTGGCACTCAGAAAGTTGCAGATTGAGGGCTTTATGGATTTGGGGTTTGAAGAATAAGAATATTCAAGGCCTCAGAAAACTGGACATGATACTTCCGGAGGACCCAGCCATACCACTCCTGGGCATATATCCAGAAGATTCCCCAGCATGCAATAAGGATATATGCTCTACAATGTTCATAGCAGCCTTATTTATAATAGCCAGAAACTGGAGGGAACCCAGGTGTCCCTCAATGGAAGAAT
>BDUI01009284.1:60456-72321 GCA_002335545.1 Apodemus speciosus | reverse complement strand
GCAGCAGTGTAGGAGAATACCAAAACAGGAAAGTGAGAAGGGGTGTATAGGGGAACGTGGGGGGGAGGGAAAAAGACATATGGGACATTGGGGGGGCGGGGAAACCAGGAAAAAGGGAAATGAAATGTAAATAAAGAATATATCCAATAAAAAAAAGAAATCACAAGAAAAAAAAACAAAAACAAAAAGTTTCTTTTATGAACGTGGGTGCCCCACTCCTATAGCTCAGATGCTGTGAACATCTCCATTTCCCATAATTGACAATCTATATCAATGCAGCCAATTTCTTTAAACACAAGGGATTTACAGTTACTTCAGTGGTTTTCAAATAAACAAGCTTAGTCTCTACCAAAATCTAAATTGGATTACATATAAGTCTTGTCCATGATGTTTTCTTCATTTCTACCTCTCCACTACATATATTCAGGAGTGATCAGTGGCCATCATAAGCCTCCATTTCAGGACTCTGGGTGTTGGTCCTATTTATATCATGGGTAATTACCATATCTTTCTGATACGCAGGATCTTGACTCCTCTGGGATGCAGAGCCTCTTGGGTTCAACAATGGCTACAAGAGAAAATATAAAGAGGTATTGACTGCAGAGGATGTCCTTTCCTGTGCTTATAATAAACAATGATGATCAGGATCTGAAGGATTTCTCCTTGAAATCCTTCCTTGAAGGTTTCCCTCCATACACCTTCAGTCATCCTAGATAAAATGTCAGGATGTACCTTACTGTCCTCCAAACTATGTATTTTGCATTCTCAGTTTCATGATACTTAGTGGCAATTCTCAGGTATGATAATATTCTTTACCATTTCCATACTTTACAACATATTGTCATCCTATAGAAATATCTTGTTCTACAGTTGCAGGGCAGTGGAGCATGAAAGGAAGCCTGATAAGGTCGAGCTAAAGTCTAGAAACCCTAGAGACCCTGAAAGGATAGTAGGATCTTTACCTGCTCCTGGCACCAGGACCCTGTTGCATAGCCACAGCCCCCCATGGAGGCCATTTGTCATATATGGGCAACTTTCCAAGATCTTCCCCATGTAGACAAGGCATTCCTAAGATCTCAGATCAAGACAATAGATAAGAGACATAACCACAGTAAAGTACACTCAAAACAGAGTTCTCCTTGCTAATGAGGTACCGAGAGGCCTAGAGCCAATAAACTTCTCTTTGCCAACATTCCTCCCTCTAAAAGGTATTTAATGTCAGGCCCACCCTGAAAAGTGGGGTATGGCTTTATGCATCCATTTTCCACCATGACAAAAAAAAAAACAGTTTAGAATCATAGTTTGCCTCTTTTCATCCATATCCACCATGGGAAGCCATGACAAAAAGTCTTCATTTAAACASTGATGCAGCCTGATCTGCCATAGTAGGCCTCTCTGCTCTCACAGCCACAACTACCACCAAGCCTACCACCATCAAGCTAATGACAATCATCTCCATGAGACAAGTCAGAGATTCCCTTTTTTCCCATGGCCCAGGGTTAGTCACTGTACCCAGCCTGTGAMCCACTCCATTCTCAGCTCATCTGTGACTCTTAGTGGTACATTGATATCCAATACAACCCCACAACATAGGGACACACATCCCCTACCCCTGAACCATCTCTGGCTTTCCTATACCTCAGACTGTGCTTTCCTACCCACAGAACAGTATTTTAGTGCTTCACTAGAGCCCCCCCCCCCAGCACAGTGGGATTAGCAAAGTCAGTCTCTCCCTGTTCTGCCTCCCCAAGCTGCCATGTCCAGTGGCAGAACAAACATGGGCCCATAAATCTACACACAGTTACATTGATTATCATTTTTGGTATCAATGGGGTTTGTTACAATTTCTTGCTGGACAATCTTTTTCYATTTCAACCTAATAACAACTCTTTAGGGTAGGGACAATGCTGAAGTTCTTAAGCTTTCTTTTAACAAATCCTTAGCTTTTAAACATTACAAAGCTTTGAATAGATTTCCTGTACAAAGGGCTTGATTCTTGCTACAACACATTGACCACATTATTGGTATCACCTCATTGCCCATTTAGAAATCTAAATGTCAACTTCAAAACCAGAATCAGGGTTTTCAGGGAATCCCAGGTGAGTTGCATGTATATTAACTGCTAAAAGCATTTCCATGAGAGTCTCTCATCTGCTGTTCAGGTCAACACTTGTGAGCTTAGCAACTGAAAAAGTGAAGTTGAGTAAGTCCGCAGCAGCAAGCTTGACACTTAACCTCTGCTTTGTAATGTCTACTTCAGGACATCTATTGGACATGGCTCCAACTCATTCACAAAATAATAATTGCAGGAAACTAGGTGGACTATTTCACCTATATTTCTCTTTCCTTTATAATCAAACATAACATCCAAGTAATATCGTATTAATAAATCTGCAGTAATGACCATCAGCAGGATGAAGACTCCATTGGTAGAATCACTAAGATCGTGCTAGTGGAGGGATTTCCCATATCTCAGTGTGTCTTTCATTTTCTTCATTTCTTTTTTCAGGTAAAGGTGAAACTTRGGGTCTTGTGCAACCTTAGATTTGAAATAACCCCCCTTCCACACCCCCTCCCTGCATTGCTTTGTGCTTCTCATTGACTTCTTTGCCAGCTTTGATTTAGACTAGGGTTATATAGAAAAACAGAAAGATGTCATGTTAAATATAAAAATCACACAATTTGGAATTTGTTAGTTCAATGGCTGTGGATGGTAGTCCTTGGGAAGTGTGTAGGTTATAGTCTCAATTCTATGGAAATCTGGATGTTATTTCTCAGGAGACTAGTTTTTCTCTTTCTTCTTCCAACTGCTTTCATGAGGCTCATTGCATTATGAAGGGTTATAGTTACTTTACTCTGATATAATGCTCATAAATAATTTAAGAGTTAGTAACATTGTTAAAACACACTTATAGAAATATCCAAAACTATTTTGACCAAAATTGATATCAGAACCTAGACCAGTTCTGACAATAATTATCATGTTGAGTGTTGATATCTGAAAATGAATTTAAGTAAAGAATTAAAAATATACACTGCTTCTTATTTGTTTGTGTTATGGAACTTAATGAAATTTTCATCCTATATCACTGTCAGTGGAATCATATGGATTGAAGTATAAGGAATGTACATAGTGAAATCTGAAAAAAGGAAATGTGGAGATGGAGAAGCTTGATTGGTGGGACATAATATCTAGCTGCTTCACTTTTTCCTTAACCCCACTCCAACATCTTCCATCATCTTGGATACACCCTCATTTCAACAGTGTTCTCTCAGCACTGGACATTCACCACCATCAYACATACCCTATTACCAGGGTTCTCCACTACAGAGCCATAGCAATGAGCATAGCAACTTCYCTTTGGAAGTACTCAAGAATCTTGTATGGAGACTGATGATGTCTTAGCACAGTTGATGCCCTAACCAAGTGTGACTTGGACTCCTGAATGCTGTTGCCTACATCAAAGCCCACACTCTGATTGTTATGCTACTGACAGCTGTCCTCTTCTCCCCCTATCCCTCTCTTCTTCCACTTCCCTCTCCTTCTCTCCCTCTCCCTTTCCCCCTTCTCTCTCTCTCCCTCTCYCTCTTCCCCTTCTCACTCTTTCCCTCTCCCTCTCCCCCCTGTCTTTTATSAGGTTGGAGGTGCTGAGAAACTGTATATCTATGTGGGGAAGAATGAAACTACCTCCCATTTCTCAATTTGCACAAAAATTAATTCCAAATTATTCCAAGATTTGAGCAATAGTCCTAAAATTGAAAGTTTTCCATGAGAGGAAGGAATGATGAAGACAGTTCCAGAGATGGGATCAGAACCATCTGAAGAGACCCTAGTTGTCTGTTAAATAATGACAATTAACAAACATGATCTTCCTAAATTAAAAAAAAAAAAAAGCTTTGCTGCAATAAAACTGAAAGTGGCCTATGTGAAAATACAGCCTTCAAATTGTGAGGAAATCTTTGGCAGAAGCCAATACCCAGAATACACAAACAACTTGAAAATAAGAAGAATAGGAAAACAATAAACCAAATAAAAATGGGCAAAAGACTACATGGAGAGTTCTCAAAGCAAATATGCAAATGACATATATGTCTGTACAATGACACATTATGTGGCAGTTAAATTATTGGCACATAGAACTACTTAGACATATATTGAAAATAAACTAACATAATGAAGCCAATAATAAAGATCTTATATTTATGTGAAAAATCAAGAATAGAAAAATCAGTAAGCAAAAACTAGAGTGCAATAGCCTGTCGATGGTTGGAGGGAAGAATGTGTGTGAACAGGCTCAGAATTATCTAAGGAATTATGGGATCTAAAATACATTGTAGACTGCTTGAATGGCATTGAAATACTAGGCTATTTAGTTATGCTTATGCAAGTAAGCATCACAGTTCTTAAGGATAATTGAATCTGAACTTGAGCCCAACATAGAGTCACTTTTGCTTCTTATGTCAACAGAGAAACACTCATCATTCTTCTTGAAATATTTAAAATCAATTGATTAGTAAGTAAAATGTGACAGTTATATATAACCAGAGATGGCATCACTGTATCTAAAATCCTAGATACAATCTTAGATACATATTAATATTTCTCCACACAAAGACAAAAGTCAATCAATAAGGATCAAGATTCCCTGGGATTGAATGTTTGTACTTCATTATTTCATACAGAAATTCTCTCACCAAAACTCCAGTTTGGAAAATTATCCTGAAGGAAGGAATTATAAATGCTACCTGTGACCTAGAACACAGCATTACAAAATAGTATCACATATATGGCAGGTGATTGGTTAGTGATGATAGAAGGTACAATTAACACTTTCATAGAGAGGTTAGAAAGGAAAATGAGAGAGCAGGCATGAGCAAATGGATTACTTTTCTATTGCATTGAGGAAGCAGTAAACATACCACCTGCTTGCCATATTCCTTACCTTTTCACATATTGGTACAGATAGAATGTTGGATGATGAAGTTTAATTTTTTTCAGAATGCTGTATATCTGCACTGTCTTCTTGTGGGTAGTCCGTCATGATGTTGAATTGACTTGTTGTCATAGGAAGCTTCCCATTGTGTGTGGTTCTCGATGATCTCATGCTGCTTAAAAACTACCATAGGATTGGCTGAAGGCCCGGCTCAGCCAACTAAAACTAGCCTCATATCCAAAGACATAAAAACAACTGATGTTTGTATAAAATTTTGTTGGGTGTGAAACACTTTAATTCATTTATAATCAGAAAAGTTCATAATAATTTGGAATGGTAGGCAGTCATCATTCTTCCCTCTCCATGCTAACAAAGTGAGCTCCAGTCAAATAGAAGCCATGTTCATCACCTGAATATGGAATGATTATGCATCTTTCCTTAATTTTTTGACTTTCTTTTTGGTTCTATTGTTAATTAGTTGTATTTGTTGTTGTCTTTAAATACTATCTTCTCTTAAGTACAGGAAATAGTGATCAGCAGTCTTAATGGTCTCCACTAGAGATCCCTGTCTTAATTGGTCTGAAAAAGGGTCCTATGCAATTTCTAGGCCTTACTTAATTAGTTATACAGGAACTGAAATCCTCTGGGGTGCTGGACACTTGAGGCCCATGGATGGCTAGGGRTGTGTGCAGGGATGGTGCAGACAGGTATTGAGTACAGAGGCTGCTAGTCTAGTTTCTGCAAATAAAATGAAGGTGAGCAGGATCATCAACCAGAAAGAAGGACTCAGGYTCAGGAGAGGTAAGTTTAATCAGGAAGACAAGCAGGTGTGTTTGTGAATCCACATAAATTTCGAGAATGATACAGGACAGGTTTTCAGGTATAATATCATACTTCTTTTTTCTGTTTCCAAGATTTCATCACACTGTAAAAGTATTTGTTTCATGGTCCTCATTTATCYGCTTTCATACTCATGGGTTCATTATAATTATTGATTATGTTTTTCTCTCAGTATTATACAATTTAAACACAAGATTAACACTATAAGATGGAGTTCATTATGGTTGTGCTGAAGGGTAGTTTACTATACTATGTCATGTCTTAGCAAACTCTGAACAACATCCTCCCCAAGATGATGATTAATTTTATCTGCATAAATTTGAAAACCTCTGTTGTACTGGTATTGTATGAGATTACTCCTAAATGTAGCCCATCAAAGGTGTCATCTATATGTTCAAGTAAGTGCAGATTCAGAGCTACACAACAAATCTCAGTGATTCTACAGAATACAAGAAGATAGACAAATGTTAGACATGTTAGACAAATATCTCTTGTGATTTTTCTATGCTGCTTAATTTGATAACTGTGTTCTAACATCTAAAGAAGGTATGAAGTCCATTGACTCATCAGTGGTAACAATTGTTGGTSATTCTCTGGATTCTGATCTTTGTACACATGCATACATAACAAAAAAAAGCATTGTTCATTTACTGAAAAAGCAGAAACTAGACTTGGTGGCACATTCCTGTCATTCCAGTGCTCAGCAAAAAGAGTCAAGAGTGGTGTTGTTTGTTTATTTGTTTGTTTTTAATGACAGTCTGGGATACATAAGGAGAGCATCTTTTTGAAAGGTACATAAATTTTTTCCTATATGGTTTTCCCTCTGTAATCTTTATCCACAATTCTTTAAGTGTGCAAGCTTTGAGTATACCTGGACTAAACACTGTCAGTCTGTGAATATGCCAGCTCTCAGACTAGGCTGAAAATTTGAGAAAATCTTGCTGAGATCTATAGATGTTTCTTCTGTTTTGTTAACTTTGAGATGCATCATAGATTAAAATTACCCAGTGTTGTCCAGAACCAAAGTGTGTGTGTGTGTGTGTGTGTGTGTGTGTGTGTGTGTGTGTGTCTGTGTCTGTGTCTGTGTGTGTGTGTGCATGCATGTGTTCCCTTACATGTGACTTAGGACACAGACTGATGATAGAGATTGATATGACAATGTTTGAAGATCTGTCTTCAACATTGGAATCCCTGAGAAGAGTGGAGGTTAAAGACTTATATCTAAGAAGATATCTAAGGTAGAGAACTATATTTTTCCACCTAAATCCTTCATCTAATTGTATGCAGTCCATCATGTGATATTGTTGCTTTTAATTTTAAATTATTTAATTTATTTATGTTTTATACTCCATATATTATTTCCTCCCTCACAACTACCCTCTGACAGTTCCATATCCCATACATCCTCCCCACCCATTGTCTCCTGGTGGATGTACCTATGCCCCACCCCAGTTGACCTCTAAACTCCCTGGAGTCTCTAGTCTCTTGAGGGTAAGATGCATCATCTCTGAATGAACAGAGACCCAGCAGTCCTCTACTGTATGTGTGTTGATGATCTCATACCAGCTGTGTATGGTCTATGCTGCCTGTTTGGTAGTCTAGTGTTTGAGAGACCTTGGAGTTCCAGATAAATTGAAATTGCTGGTCCTCCTACAGGTTTGCCCTTCTCCTAAGCTTCTTTCAACCTTCCCTAATTCTACAGCAGGGGTAAGCTGCTTCTGTCCATTGGTTAGGTACAAATATCTGCATCTGATTCTTTCAGCTGCTTGTTGGGGCTTCTGGAGTTCAGTCATGTTAGTTCCCTTTCTGTGAGCTCACCATAGCCTCAGTAATAGTATCAATCCTTGGGGCCTCCCCTTGAGCTGGATCCTACTTTGGGCCTGTCTCTAGAATTTCTTTTCCTCAGGGTCCTTTCCATTTCCATCCCTGTAATTCTTTCAGACAGGAACAAATATGGATCAGAGTTGTGACTGTGGATTTCCCTCATATGATACCCTCTCTTCCTGCTGGAGGTGGGCTCTATAAGTTAACTCTCGCTATTGTCAGGCATTTCCTCAAAGGTCCCTCACTTTGAGTCCTCAGAGTCTTTCACCTCCCAGGTCTCTGGTGCATTCTGGATGGTCACACCAATCTCTTATCTCCCAAGGTTGCCTGTTTCCCTTCTTTGTGCTGGTCCTCAGGGCTTTAGTACTTTTCCCTCACTCAGTACCAGGTCAGGTTCCCATCTACCACCTACTTGTCCATCCTGTCCACTGTACCTCCCAGGTCCCTCCTTCCCTCCCCATTTGTGATTGCTTYCTTCTCACTCTCAAGTGAAGACACCTCACTTGGGCCCTTCAGCTTTCTGACAGTTTTGAGTTCTGTGTACTGTATCTTGGGTATTCTGCCCATTGGGGGGTGGATAATATACACTTATTAGTGAGTACATACCATGCATGTCATTTTGGGTCTGAATTACCACACTCAGGATGATATTTTGTTGTTCCATCCATTTGCCAGCAAAACTCAGGACGGCCTCATTCTTAATAGCTGAATAGTACTCCATTGTGGAAATGAAGCACATTTTTCTGTATACATTCTTCTGTCATGGGACATCTATGTTGGTTCCAGCTTCTGGCTATCACAAATAAGGTTGCTATGATCATCATGGAACACGGGCTCCTGTGGCATGGTGAGGCATCTTTTGGGTATATTCCCAAGAGTGGTATACCTGGTAGATCTATTTACAATTTTCTGAAGAACCTCCAGATTGATTTCCATAAAGGTTGTATCATTTCCAATCTCACTAGCAATGGAGGAGTGTCCCAATTTCTCCACATCCTCTCCAACATGTGTTGTCATGCTCGATTTTAATCTTAGCCATTCTGTTTGGTGTAAGGTGGAAGCTGAGGGTCATTTTGATTTGGATTTGTCTGATCACTGAGGACTTTAATCATTTCTTTGGGTGCTTCTCAGCCATTCGAAATTACTCAGTTGTGAAATCTTGGTTTAGTTCTATACTGCATTTTTGATTGGTCTTTTTTTGGCAATTAACTTCTTGAGTTGTTTATAAATTTTCAATATTAGCCATCTACCTAATGTGGGCTTAGTGAAATATTTTTTTACTCAATTTGTAGGCAAAGGACATAGTCAATAAGAAAAATTGGCAACCTACAGATTGAGTAAGATACTGTGCAGTTTTTATCACTAGGGCTCTGTAGTAATGTTTGAGACTAGGGATGGATATTCCCCCTGAAGTAGTTTTATTGATAATGATTGTTTTTGCTATTCTTTTTTTTTGCCTTTCCAGATTAATTTGGGAATTGCTCTTTTCATATTTTTGAAAATTTTTGTTGGGATTTTGATGGAGTTTGCATTGAATCTATAGATTGCCTTTGGTAGAGTAGCCATTTTTATTATATTAATTTTGCTAATCCAAGAGCATAGGAGAGCACTCCATTTTCTGAATCTTCCTCGAGTTCTTTCTTGAGAGAGATGAAATTATTGTCATATAGGTCTTCACTAGTTTGGTTAAAGTTACCCCGAGATATTTTATAGTATTTGTGGCAATTGTGAAGGGAGTTGTGTCCCTAATTTCTTTCTCAGCCTGTTTTTCATTTGTATAAAGGAAGGCTACTGATTTATTTGAGTTATTTTTATATCCAGCCAGTTTTCTGAAGTTGTTTACCAGCTAGAGAAGTTCTCTGGTAGAATTTATGGGGTTACTTATGTATACTATCATTACATCTGCAAATAGTAATACCTTTATTTCTTCTTTGTCCATTTGTATCGCCTTTATCTGTTTTTGTTGTCTTATTGTTCTAGCTAGCACCTCCAGTATTGTATTGAATAGATATGGGRAGTGTGGGCATCATTGTCTTGTCCCAGATTTCAGTGGGATTACTTCAAGTATGTCTCCATTTAATTTGATATTGGCTGTTTATTTGCTATGAATTGCATTTATTATGCTTAGGTATGGGCTTTGAATTCCTGATATCTCTAATACTTTTAACATGAATGGGTATTGTATTTTGTCAAATGCTTTTTCTGCATATAAGGAGATGGTTATGTGATATATTGTCTTTGAGTTTGTTTATATCGTGGGATGTTAATGGATCTTCATATATTGAATCAACCTTGCATCCCTGGGATAAGGCCTACTTGATTATGGTAAATGATGKTTTTGATGTGTTTTTTGATTTGGTTTACAATAATTTTATTGAGTATTTTTGCATTGATATTCACAAGCAAGTTTAGTTTGAAGTTCTGTTTTCTGGTTGAGTTCTAGTGTGGTTTAGGTATCAGAGTAATTGTGGCTTCATAGAATGAGTTAGGTAGTGTTCCTTCATCTTCTACGTTATGGAATAGTTTGAGCGAAATCTATATCAGGTCTTCTTTGAAGATGTAGTAGAATTCTGCACTAAATCCACCTTGCCTGGGCTTTTCTTGGTTAGGAGGTTTTTCATGACTTCTTCTATTTCCTTGTGCCATAAGAGCCTATTTAGATAGTTTACCTACACTTGATTTAGCTTTGGTATGTGGTATCTGTCTAGAAAAGCATATACTTCCTCTAGATGTTCCATTTTTGTTGACTATAGGCTTTTATGGTAGGATTTGAAGATTTTTTTAAAAATTTCCTCAGTTTTGCTGTGCTGTCTCTCTCACTTTTCATTTTTGATTTTGTTAATTTGAATACTGCCTCTCAGCCCTTTGGTTATTTTGGCAAGGTGTTTATTTATCTTATTGATTTTCCCAAAGAACCAATTACTGTTTTTCCTTGAATATTTGTATTGTTTTCTTTGTTTCTATTTGGTTGATTTCAGCTCTGAGTTTGACTGTTTTCTGCCTACTGCTCCTCTAGGGTGAGTTTGCTTCTTTTTGTTCTAGAGATCTCGGGTATGCTCTTAAGTTGTTAGTGTAAGCTCTCTCCAGTTTTCTTTACCAGTGCAATTAGTGCTATGAAATTTCCTCTTAGCACTGCTTTCATTGTGTCCCATAAGTTTGGATATGATGTGTTAATATTTTCATTAAATTCCAGGAAGTCTTTGATTTCTTTCTTTATTTTTTCCCTAACAAAGTTATTATTGAGTAAAAAGTTGATCACTTTCCACATGTATGTGGGCTTTCTATAGTTACTATTGTTATTGAAGACTGGCCTTAGGCCATGGTGWTCTGATAAGATACATGGTATTATTTCAATCTTCTTTTATCAATTGAAGGTTGTTTTGACAAATAATATGGTCAGTTTTAGAGATGGTAGCATGAGGTGCTGAGAAGATGGTATATTGTTTTGTTTTAGGGTGAAATGTTCTATAGATATGTCTTAAATACATTTGGTTCATAACCTCTCTTAGTTTTACTACGTCTCTGCTTAGTTTCTTTTTCAATGTCCATTAGTCAAGAGTTGTGTGTTGAAGTCTCCCACTATTTTTGTGTGGGGTTCAATGTTTGTTTTGAGCATTAGTAAAGTTTCTTTTATGACTGTGGGTGCTCTTGAATTTGGGGCATAGATATACAAAAATCTCAGAATTGAGACTTTTCTCTTTATGTATTTTCCCCTTGATAGAGATGAAGTCTCATTCTTCATCATGCTTTATAACTTTTGGTTGAAAATCTGTTTTATTGGATATTAGGATATCATCGCTTGCTTGAAAGACCTTTTCTCATCTTTTTCCTCTGAGATAGTGTCTGTCTTTGTTATTGAAGTATATTTCTTGTATGTAGCAAAATTCTGTATCTTGTTTTGATTCATATGTGACAAGAGGATTTTCTTTTCTGGTCCCATGTATATAGTGTTCTATGGGCTTCTTGTACTTTTATGTTCATCACTTACTTTAGGTTAAGGAAGTTTTCTTCTATGATTTTGTTGAAGATATTTACAGGTCCTTTGAGCTGGGAATCTTCAATCTTCTCTATTCTGAATATTCTTAAATTTTGTCTTTGCATTGTGGGCTAAATTTCCTGGATGATTTGGGTTAGGACTTTTAATATGTATTTTTATTTCTATGTTTTCTTTTTTTATTGTATATATTCTTTATTTAAATTTCATTTCCCCTTTTCTGGTTTCCCCGCCTCCCCCCCCCCAAGGTCCCATATGTCTTTTTCCCTCCCC
>BDUI01009284.1:25832-42157 GCA_002335545.1 Apodemus speciosus | reverse complement strand
GTGTAGAACTCTAGCAGACCTTCAAAGAAGACATAATACCAATACTCTTCAAACTATTCCACAAAATAAAAACAGAAGGAACCTTACCCAACTCATTCTATGAGGCCACAATTACGCTGATACCAAAACCACAAGAAAACCCAACAAAGAAAGAGAACATCAGACAATTTTCCCTTATGAATAGTGATTCAAAAATACTCAATAAATTCTTGCCAACTGAATCCAAGAGCACATCAAAATGGTCTTTCATCATGATGAAGTAGGCTTCATCCCAGGAATTCAGGGATGGTTCAATATATGGAAATCCATCAGTGTAATCTACTACATAAAGAAACTCAAAGAAAAACCACGTGTTCATTTTATTAGATGCCAAAAAAGCATGTGAGAAAACTCAGCATCCCTTCATATTAAAAGTCTTGGAAAGATCAGGAATTCAATGTCCATAACTAAACATAGTAAAAGTAAAATACAACAAACCAGTAACCAACATCAAACTAAATGGACAGAAACTTGAAGAAATCTCTCTACAATGAGGGATTTGACAAGGCTGCCCTCTCTCTATCTATTCAATAAAGTACTTGAAGTTTTAGCTAGAKCAATTAGACAATGAAAGGAGGTAAAAAGGATACAATTTGAAAAGGAAGATGTCAAACTATCGCTATTTGTAGATGATATAACAGCATACATAAGTGACCCCAAAAACTCCACCAGAGAAATACTAAACCTGAAAAAACAGCTTCAGCCAACTGGCTGGATATAAACTTAACTCAAACAAATCAGTAGCCTTCCTATACTAAAAGAATCAACAGACAGAGAAAGAAATTAGGGAAATAATACCCTTCACAATAGTCACAAACAATATAAAGGATCTTGGTGTGACTATAACCAAACAAGTGAAAGATCCCTATGATAAGAACTTCAAGTCTCTGAAGAAAGAAATTGAATAMGACCTCAGAAGATGTAAGGATTTCCCATGTTCCTGTATTTGCAGGATTAATAGAGTATAAATGGCCATCTTGCCTAAAGAAATATACAGATTCAATGCAATGCCCATCAAAAGTCCAACTCAATTCTTCATAGTGTTGGGAAGAGCAATTCTCAAAATCATCTGGAATAACAAAAAACCCAGAATAGTGAAAACTATTCTCAACAATAAAAGAACATCTGTGGGAATCAGCATCCTGGACCTCAAGCTGTACTACAGAGCAATAGTGATAAAAAAAAAAAAAAAACTGTGTGGTGTTGGTACAGTGATAGGCAGGTGGATCAATGGAATAGAAATGAAGACCCAGAAATGAACCCATATACCTACAACCATGTTCTTTGACAAAAGAGCCAAAACAATCTAGTGGAAAAATAGCCTTTTTCAGCAAATGGTGCTGGTTCAATTGGCACTCAACATGTAGAAGAATGCAAAACAATACATTCTTACCTCTTTGTACAAAGCTCAAGTCCAAGTGGATCAAGGACCTCCACATAAAACCAGAAACACTGAAACTAATAGAAAAGAAAGTAGGAAAGAGGCTCAAGCACATGGGCACAGGGGAAATTTTCCTAAACAGAGCATCAATAGCTTATACTCTATGAACAAGAATTGACAAATGGGACCTCATAAAATTACTAAGCTTCTTTAAGGTAAAGGAGACTGTCAATAGGAAAAAATTACAAAAAAAAAATTGGGAAGGATCTTTACCAACTCTACATCTGATAGAGGGATAATATCCAATATATGCGAAGAACTCAATAAGTTAGACTCTGGAGAAACAAGTAACCCTATTAAAAATGTCGTACAGAGTTAAACAAAGATTTTTCAACTAATGAGTACTGAATGCCTGAGAAGCACCAAAATAAATGTTGAAAATCCTTACTCATCAGGGAAATGCAAATCAAAACAACCCTCAGATTCCACTACACAACAGTCAGAATGACTAAGATCAAAAACTCAGGTGACAAAAAGTACTGGCAAGGATTTGGAGAAAGAGGAACACTCCTCCACTCCTGGTGGGATTGCAAACTGGTACAAACACTCTGGAAATCAGTTTGACGGTTGCTCAGAAAATCGGACAAAGTACTACCTAAGGTCTCAAGTATACCACTCCTGAGCATATACACAGAAGATTCTCCAACATGTAAAAAGGACACATGCTTCACTATGTTCATATCAGCCTTATTTATAATAGCCAAAAGTGGAAACAACCCCAATGTCTCTCTACAGAGGAATGGGTACAGAAAATGTGGTACATTTACACAGTGGAATACTACTTAGCAATTAAAAACAATGAATTCATGAATTTCTTAGGCAAATGGATGTAACTAGAATATATCATCCTGAGTGTGTTAATCCAATCGCAAAAGAACACACATTGCATGCACTCAGTGATAAGTAGATATTAGCCCAGAAGCTCTGAATACCCAAGATACAATTCACAGACAAAATGAAGTTCAAGAAGAAGGAAGACCAAAGTATGGATACTTTAGTYCTTCTTAGAAGGGGGAACAAAATAGCCATGGGAAGATATGTAGAGACAAAGTGTGGAGCAGAGACTGAAGGAAAGACAGAGACTGCACCACCTGAGGATCCATCCCACACACAGTCCCCAAAACCAGACACTATTGTGGATGCTAACAAGCACTTGCTGACAGGAACCTGATTTAGCTGTCTCCTGAGAAGCTTTGCCAGTACCTGACAAATACAGAGGTGGGTGCTCTCAGACAACCATTGGACTGAGCACAAGACCCCCCAATGGAGGAGCTAGAGAAAGGACCCAAGGATCTGAAGAACCTTGCAGCCCCATAGGAGGAACAGCAATATGAACCAACCAGTACTCTGAGAGCTCCCGGGGACTAAACCACCAACAACTGAGTAACCATGGAGGGACCCATGGCTCCACATGCATATGTAGCAGAGGATGGCCTTGTAGGCCACCAAAGGGAGGAGAGGCCCTTGGTCCTGAGAAGGCTTGAAGCCCCAGTATAGGGGGATGCCAGGACAGGGAAGCAGGAGTGGGTGGATTGTTGAGCAGGAGGAGGAGGGAAAGGATTAGGTGTTTTCCGAGGTTAAATAAAGAAAGGGGATAACATCTGAAATGTAAGTAAAAAAATTTAATAGAAAAATAAATAAATAAATAAATAAATAAATAAAATTTAAAAATTAAATAAATACAAAAATGTAAAAAAAAATAAAAAGAATCACTTAAGTTGTTGCCTCTAAAATTTGGTGTGAGTGAAATCACCAAGGTTTTTTATTTCAAATATAACTTTTTATCACTCAATTCAGATCTTATATTCTTAATTAATACCAATAAAAACTCATTTACTATGGTAAATGGACTGAGCTACCTTTAGATTTATAGATCATCAGATTCTTCAGAAAATTGGGTAATTCCTGAGAGGAGGTCTATCCAAAATGGTTAAAATCACTTCTGATGATTTAAAAATAAAAAACATTCTAAGAACTATTCCATCAAACCTACATTGAAAATAGAGCTTGTATTATTCTGAAATGATAGGATGTTATTATGACTCTTGATCTTTCCAGGACCAAACAGTCCTAAAACAGTGAGTGATTACAACATTAATCATATCTAGTTATGTTTATGAGGGAGGTAGAGATGGCATGAACCTCATGGATGGATGTGTAATCATCAGTTCCTTGGGAATTGACAGGAATGCCATAAGCATCAAACCACTTTTTTGAAGGGTAATGGTGCATTTGGGAAATACCTAAAGTGCTAAGGACCAAACTGTGCATGAGTTAAAACATAATAGAAGCATAAAAGTTCTCACTAGAATCCATCATGTTTTGTGACAGCAAGCCACCCTGAAAAGCACATGCTCTGGAAAAATTTGCASATGACCTATTCTAAATTCAACCCAACTTGCTCTTTTTTTTTTTTGTTTTTTCGAGACAGGGTTTCTCTGTGTAGCCCTGGCTGTCCTGGAACTCACTCTGTAGACCAGGCTTGCCTCGAACTCAGAAATTCGCCTGCCTCTGCCTCCCGAGTGCTGGGATTACAGGCGTGCACCACCATGCCCGGTCCAACTTGCTCTTAAGAGATGCTTGAAGAGATACACATGGTACTTAGRAAGACCAGATGTATATGAGCCTATTTCATATATCTGCAAATACATGGAAAGGACAAGAATAAGGAAAAAATAACTCTCTCAAGTCAGGTTCAAATATTTCTCAGGTCAATATCTTTTAAAACCCTAGATCCTGATCCTCATAGTTGCCTTTGGCTCCTGGATGCTCTAGGCATAATTTAACACCCAATCCAGCCATCATAATTATGCCACTGTCCACAGAATCATAGATGACATTTTGTAATTTCTGCTTTCAGTATCTGTTCCTTATACTTTCTCTCATTTTCTTGTTCAGATGCTGTATATAAGAATATGTTAAAAAAAAAAGAACTTGTATTACAATGGAATCTACATATTTAGTGATCTTAAACTCATTACATTATTATAGATTATACTGAAATTGCACATAAATCATGTGGTAGCCCCAAATTTTAGGCTTAGTTCTATGATTCAGTTGTGCACAAAAACTAAGAGCTTCATAAATAATATCATTCAACACACACAGAATCTTAAACTTGCTTATTGTATAATACTTTACACAAATATTATGCTTTAGTTATTAAATCACATGTGGTTATCACATTCACATGATGAAGGTTTAGTTTCAAATGCAATGTTCAGAACACTTGGCAGACATGATGGGATTTTTCAAAACCGTGACCCAAAAAATGGATAAATCCTCTGAATTAGTCATAGTATGATGGCCTTATGAAGCTATTTGAAGAAACTAGAGTTTAAGTCTTCAGATGTACATTTTTTGYAGCCTAATTTTAATAAGATTTCAACCTCTCTGCTAGCCTACCACCCAGATCAGGGAGTTGAAAAGCAAAGTTATTAGAACATGGGGGAAGTAAACCTTTTCAGAAATAATTTTTTGGGGATTAGCTCGATCTTTTTGGCAGAAGTTCACTCCCATAACAAACACCACATACAACTCAGCAGGTGCATGCCAGTACTCTAAGCAGGCAGACACTACACAYAATCTGGCAGCTACAGTCTAGTCCTTTCCACAGGCAGACAATAGTCAGCTGTATTTCAATCCAAAAGAAACTGCAAAACTTGCCAACCAGCCTGAGGTTAGGGCAAGGAAGCAGCAAGCTGTCATAGGAAGTTCACTAGCAGTTCTTGTGCAAGTTTCTCTCAATGGCAGAATTACCACAAGATTGGCTCAACAACACTATAAATGATAAACCAATATATGTGTGTCATAAGTGAATAGCAAGGTGGAGCAAACCAGAACAAAGTTCAGTAATCATCTCCCACTTTCTACCATATTTACACTCCTTCATCRTGGGCCCTTTCTTGTATTTGGTACATCAAAACATCTTTTCACCTGTGTTTCCTTAAGGAAAACTTTCATGTGTCTGTTTTAGCAAGATATCCTTTCACCTGTGTGCCCCAGCAAAATATCATTTGACAAAACTAACTTTCCAAAGGAACTAGAAGTTTCTACTTCATAGGGCTTATTTGGTAGAAGTAGATCACAAGTATACTTTTCAAGAATGCATTTGGCTTCTGTTCAACACACTCTCTTTCCTTCTGCTTCCTGGTTGCCATGCGGTGAACAGATTTTTTTTCTCCCATATCCTTCTCTTAATATATCACCCCAATGTAAGATCAGAAATTTTAAGACAAGTTCTGAGGAGCTTTGCAGGACTCCATGAGAGAACAACTTTTCCAAATGGGCCTGCAGGAGACCAGGAACAAMCATCTTAAAACCCTCCCCAACCAATTGCCTACCTGTAAGGACCACCTGGGACACAATTAACAGAGGTGAGCTTCATAGTATCCCCTGACATCCATCATCTGGCCTGTGGCTCTCCAAGCCTTCTTGAGGCGCTTTTGAGGCCGCAGATGGGCTCAGCTTAGAGGTCTCCTCAGACAATACTCTGCCTGCTGCATCCTCCAAGGAAAGGCCAGCATAGAAGAGCAGCTTTCTGTTCCCTGAGATCCATTATCAGGCTCTTTCTGCCTACCCAATGAGGCCTGATGGTGCCAGGGTCATTCAGGCAACACCACAGAAAACCAGAGGGCAAAAGGACATCATAAGAAAACAAGCAACAAGAGCTAGAGCAATACAATACAACAAGATCCCACATGTACTGCTACTGCAAACTCTAGATATACTAAAACAGCTTGAACATAAGAAGCTTTTAAAGACAAAATGAATAAATCCCTTCTTTAAAAAACACAGGAAAATATAATCAAACAGGCGGAGAAAATTAAAAAATATGTCCAAGAACTGAAACTAGAAATAGAAGCAACAAAGAAAATGCCAACAGAGGCAATCCTGAAAATGGAAAACCTAGGAATGAGAACAAAAAGTACAGACACAAGCATCAACAATGGAATACAAAAGATGGAAGGCAGAAAAGTTGGTATAGAAGATATGATGGAAGAAACTGATACATTAATCAATGAAAATTCTAAATCTAAAAATATCATGACAAAAACATCCAGATAATTTAGGATACAATAAAAAGACCAAACAAATGAATCATAGGTATAGAAGAAGATCCCTAATTCAAATGCCCAGAAAATATCTTCAACAAAATCATGAAAGAAAATTTCTCTAACCTAAAAATATACCTACAAGAAGCTTACAGAACACCAAATAGAAAAGACAAGAAAAAAATTCCCACCACATAATGATCAAAATAATAAATGTACAGAACAAAGAAAGAATTTTAAAGGCTGCAAGGTAAAGATGAAGTCACATTTAAAAGCAGACCAATCAGGATTACTCCTGATTTCTCAACAAAGATCCAAATCAACAAGAGACAGAAAAATGTGGTCCAGAAACTCAGAGACCACAGATGTCAGCCAAGACTTCCAAATACCAGAGATAGAGAAAACAAGATATTCAATAACAAAATGGTGTCATTCCAATACTCCAGACCTAAAGAAGATAGTAAAAGGCAAACTACAAACCTTTAAAACTCACTACATCCAAGAAAACACAAGAAATAAATAATTAAATTCCATCAAAATCAAAAGAAGAGAAACACACACATGCACACACTTACACACACTAAACCGCAAACAGCAAAAGAATAGGATTTAAAAGTTATAGATAACTGATATCTCTCAACATCAGTGGTCTAAAATCCCCAATAAAAAGACACAGGCTAACAGAGTGGATATGTAAACAGGATCCATTGTTCTGCTGCATACAGGAAACATACCTCAGCAACAAAGAGTTGCACTATCTCAGAGTAGAAGTCTAGAAGAAAGTTTTCCAAGAAAAACCAACTCAAAGAAAAAGCTAGAATAGTTTTCTAGCTTAATATCTATTAGAATAGATATTCTAATATCTAATAAAATAGACTTTTGAGCAAGTATTATCAAAAGAGATGGGAAAGAACACTCCATATTAATCAAAGGAAAAATCCACCAATATAATATCTCAATTATGAACACCTATGCCCCAAATGAAATGGTACCCTAAATGATAAAAGAAACACTGCTAAAGCTTAAATCACACACCAAACTCCACACATTACTGTGGGAGACTTCATCATCCCACTCTCACCAATGGAAAAGTCATTGGAATGAAAACTACACAGAGAAATAAGGAAACTTACAGAGGTTATGAATCAAATGAAACTAGCAGATATCTATAGAATATTTCACCCAAACACATAAGAATATACCTTGTTCTCAGCACCTCTTTGAACCTTCCCAAGAATAGACCATGTACTCAGTCACAAAGCACATCTCAATAGAGACAAGATTAAAATAAACCCTTGAATCCTATCAGATCACTGTGGATTAACCTGTACTTCAACAACAACAGAAAGACAAAAAGCCTAGAAGCAGATGAAAACACAACAGCTCTTTCCTCAATGACTGGGATGGGGGGAGGAAAAGTGGGTGTGGCGGCAGGGCAGCAGTGATGATTTTGCACATGAGAGGAGGGGATAGGGAAACTGGCAGGACCATAGCACCTGAGATAATGGGGCTGAAGGCCCACAGAGCAGGAAGTACTGGAGCCTGAACCTACAGGAGGAGACTACTGCCTGGCTAGAGGGGGAAGGACTTTGCCCAGTGGGCGGGCGGGGCTCTTTGCACTGCCCCATACTTGTTACAGAGAAGCTGCTTGGCTGTGAGGAGGCTTGGATCCTTTCCCTGGTGGCTGGAAATGCTGAGGCCTGCATTTCAGTGGTCTTACGCAGTGGGTTTAATAAAAGATACAATTCATAGTTTTATGCTTTATTTTTAAAAGAGTAGAATGAGAAAAGGAAAAAGAAGAAAAGAGAGAAAGAGGAGATAGAAAGATGAGGTATGGTCATGACCATGTGGAAGAGGGAGAAAGAAGAGAGATGGGTAGAGACAAGAGAGACAAGGGAGCAGGGATAAGAGAGAGCAAGGAGGGGCAAGAAGTAAGCTGGGTTATCTGGCAGCAGCCAGGTAACCTAGGGGTGAGGAAAGCCTGGCTGTAGCCAGGTGGCTGCAGAGATGGAGTCCAGCCAGAACACTGGCCTGGCCACACATGACTGATGGCCATGGGATTATGGAGTTGAGTCTCCAGAGTGGCCTTGCCCAAGCAAGCTATAGACTGTTTCACACCAAGGCCCCACAAATGACCACTGGGAAAAAGAAAAAAATAAAAAGAAGAAGGACTTTTTAGAATTCAATGAAAATTAAGGCACAACAAACCCAACCATATGGCACACAATGGAAGCAGTGCTAAGAGGAAAGTTCATAGTACATAGTACCTTCATAAAGAAATTGGAGAGATCTTCATATTTCTAACTTAACAGAACACCTGAAACTCTAAARCAAAAAGCACCAAACACACCAAAGAGCAGTAGACAGCAGGAAGTAATCAAACTCAAAGCTGAAATCAGTAAATTAGAAACAAAAAGAACAAAGCAAAGAATCAACAAAAGCAACAGCTAGTTCTTTGGAAAAATCAAAATGATAGACAAACGCTTATCCAAACTWCCATTGAAGAAATCTAAAGATCTTATGTCGTACTTTAAAAGCATGTACTCCACAGAATTGGAGATTTTAAATAAAGTGGATGTTGTTCTGGAAAGATGCTACTTAAAAAAGTTAACTAAAAATCAAGTAAACTATTTAAATTGTCCTATAATCCCTGACAGAATAAAATAAATCATTAAAATCTCCCAACCAAAAAAGAGTCCAAGAATTCTGTCAGACTTTCAAAGAAGAGCTAATGACAATATTCCTCAAACTATTCTCTGAAGAAACAGAAGGAACATAGCCAAACTCTTTCTGTAAGACCACAGTCTCCATGATACCTAAACCACATGAAAAGTCAACAAAAGGGATAAATTCATACCAATTTCCCTTATGAATATTGATGCAAAAATATTCAATAAAATACTTTCAAAACCTATCCAAGTATGCATCAAAAACAAACATCATCACACATGATCAAGTAGACTTCATCCCAGGAATGAAAGGGTGATGTAATATATATGAAATGTAATCCAGCACACACAGAGATTGAAAGAAAAAAACACATGAGCATCTCATTAGATGTGGAAAAAAATCTTTGACAAAATCCAACACCCCTTCATGTGAAATCTCTTGACGACATCAGGAATACAAAATGCATACCTAATAACAACAAAGGCAATATAGTTCAAGTCAATAGGCAATATCAAACTACATGAAGAGAAAGTTAGAACAATTCCACTAAAATCAGGAACTAGACAAGGAAGGCTGACCATTCTCTGCATATCTCTTTAACATACAATTTGAAGTCTAGCTAGAGCAATAAGACAACTAAAGGAGACAAAAAAGATATAAATTCAAAAGGAAGAAGACAAAGTCTCACTACTCATGGATGTTATGATAGTATACATCTGTAAATTCAAATATTATACCAGAGAAAYCTTACAGCTGATAAACACCTTCAGCCAAGTGGCTGAATACAAAACTGACTCAAAGGAATCAGTAGCCCTTCTTTATACAAATGATACACAGGCCAAAAAATAAATTAGGGAAATGACAACTTTTACAAAAACCATAATTAATATGAAAAAATTAGTTGTAGCTTTAACCAAGCAAGTGAAAAATCTGTATAACAAGAAGTACAAGTCCCTGAAGAAAGAAATTGAAGAAAATATCAGAAGATAGAAATATCTTCCATGAGCAAGGATAGACCTAAGTAACATAGTGAAAATGGCCGTTTTAACAAATGGCCATTTTACCAAATGGCCAATTACCAAAAGCAATCTACAGAATTAATGCAATCACCATCCAAATTTTAAAACAATTTTTATAGACCTTGAAAGAACARTTCTCAACTTCAACTGAAAAAAAAATCCACATAGCCAAAATAATTCTGAACAATAAAAGAACATCTATAGGAATCATCATCACTGACCTCTAGCTGTACTGAAGAGCAATAGTGAGTTAAAACTGCATGGAACTAGTACAGTAACAGACATTTCAATCAAGGGAATAGAATCAAAGACAGAAAACAATCCGCAAACTTATGAACCCTTGATTTTTTAATAAAGATTCAAAATCATACAATGAAACATGAAAGCATCATCAACATATAGTCAAACTATTTGTTACATGTCTGCATGTAGAGTAATACAAATAAATCCATATTTATCACCCTGTACAAAACTGAAGTCTTAGTGGATGAAGGACCTCAACAAAAAACAGGATGGGCTAAATCTTATAGAAAAGAAAGTGTGAAATAGCCACAAATGTATTTGTAGAGGAGAAAATTTCCTGAACAGAACACCAATGGTTCAGGCTCTGGGATAAACAATTTCTAAAAGAGACTTAACAAACATGAAAAGTTCTATAAGTCAAAGGACACTGTCAATGGGAAAAAACAGCAGCCTACAGATTGGAAAAGGATCTTCACCAAGCATCCGACAGAGGGATAATATGCAAAATTTATAAATAACACATGAAGGTAAGTAAACACCAACAACCCATATAAACCATTTGAAAACTAGGACACAGAGGTAAACAGAGAATTCTCAACAGAGGAATGGTGAATGGCCAAGAAACACTTAAAGAACACTTAAGAAACACTTAGTCATCAGGGAAATGAAAATAAAAACACTTAAAGAACACTTAAGAAACACTTAGTCATCAGGGAAATGAAAATAAAAACAACTTTGAGATTCCAACTAACAACAATTTGAATAGCTGAGATCAAACACTCAAGTGACAGTACATGCTAGAGAGATGTGGAGCAAGTAGAATATTCCTCCATTGCTGGTGGGAGTACAAACTTATACAAGCCATTTCTCAGAAAACTGGGAATAATTTTGCCTCAAGACAGTTATACAACACTTGGATATACAACCAAAAGACGTTCCACCATCCCACAAAGATACTTGATCACCTGTGTTCATAGAAGCTTTATTCATAATAACATTGAACTGGACACAACATACATATTCCTCAAGTCAAGAATAGATAAAGAAAATGTGGTACATCTRCACAATGGAATGCTATTAAGCAATTAAAAGCAAAGACATCATGAACTTTGCAGGCAAATGGATGATCCTGAGATTATCAYCCTGAGTGACATAACCTAGTCCCAAGAGGACATGCATGGTATGTACTCACTTATAAGTGGATATTGGCCATAAAATATAGAATACCCACGCTTCACTCCATACACCCAAAAAGCTAAGCAAGAAGATAGRCACAAGTRAATATGTTTGAATTTCACTTAAAAGGGGGAATAAAATATTCATGAGAWTCAAGYRGAGGAAAGGAACTGGATGGGAGAGRGAAYAGGGGAKGGAATGCRGGCATCAGGATTAGATGTGGTAAAGGACAGGAGGGATGGCCAGATGGCCATGAGAATGAATGGAAATATTCAACTGATGGGGTGGGGAGGTAGGCTACTTCTCCAGGAAGAGAAACAGATCTGTTATGAGTGAGGTGACCAAGATTAAATGAGGGTGTCTTTAGCTGTAACTCACAGCACTGGGGATATGGAACCTAAAGTGGCCACCTCCTGAAGCCAGGCAGAAACCCCAATAGAAGAATAGGAACACTAACCCTCCCACAAAACTTTTTATACAACATTTATCCTGTCAACAGGAAATGCTAGGACAATGAATGGAACAGAGACTTAGGGAATGGCTAACCAATAATCAGCCCATATTGAAAACCATTCCATGGCCAAGCAGCAATCCTTGATACTATTAATGATACTATGATGTGACAGGAGTCTAGCATGCCTGTCTTCTGTGATGTTCCAGTCAGCAGCTGATTCAGACAGATGCAGAACCCCACAGCCAAATAGTGAATGGAACTTGGGGACTCTTATGGAAGAACAGGAGGAAGGATTGTAGTGTCTAAGGAGATAGAAAATCTATAGGAAGACCAACAGAGTCAACTAACCTAGACTCTTGGGGCTCTCAGAGACTGAAACACCAATTAAAGAACATACATGGACTGGACCTAGCTAGCAGATGCTCAGCATAGTCTTCATGTGAATCCCGRACAACTGGAGCAAAAGCTCTTGCCTGTCTGTGGGATATATTCTTCTAGCCAGGTTGCCTTGTCTGTCCTCAATGGGAAAGGATGCACATACCCTCACAGATACTTGATGTACCAGCATGGGGAGATATGCAGGGGTCTCCCACGCTCTAAGAGGAGAAGGGGTGGAGAGATGGGGGAAGGATTAAGGAGAGGTGACTTGAAGGTGTGACTAGAAGGGGTGAAGCAAGCAGGATGTAAAGTAAGTAACTAAAAAATAAAAATAATATATAAAGCACAAGCAAAATAAAAGAAAGAAAACACACCCTTCATAGTGGGAGAAAATCTTTGGCAGGTGCACACCTGACAGGAGATTAACATCCAGAATACACGAACAACTCAAAAATATAAATAATGAGAAAATAATAGCCTGGATAAAATTGGATAAAAGACTACATGGAGAGYTCTCAAAAGAAGATAAGCAACAACAAATAAACAGTTTTTAAAATATTCAAAATCCCTTMCCTCAGGGTAATCAAAATGAAAACTAACTTCAAATTCCATTTCATTCAATTAAGAAAGGCCATCATCAATAGARTAAATTTCAACACCAATGCCAAGAGACTGTATTGACCATGACACATTTGTACAATGACACTATTTAGGTGTTAAAAATAAATTATTGTCACATAGAATTACACAGACAAACTTGACCTGTGAATGCTACCTCTGACCTGATCAATGGTCAATTCATTCAAAATGGAAATATAAAGTAATCTCACATAGAAGGAGAGGGGTTGGATAATGGTGGTAGCAGGTACAATTNTAGGTGTTAAAAATAAATTATTGTCACATAGAATTACACAGACAAACTTGACCTGTGAATGCTACCTCTGACCTGATCAATGGTCAATTCATTCAAAATGGAAATATAAAGTAATCTCACATAGAAGGAGAGGGGTTGGATAATGGTGGTAGCAGGTACAATTAATATTCTCACAGGGAGGTAAGAAAGCAAAATGAGTGAACAGGCATGAGAACATGGACTGCTTTCCTATTGGCTTGAGGAAGTCTTAAACATGCCATCTGCTTGCCATATTGCTTCCCATTTCACATGCTGGCACACATAAACTGTTGCATGATGAAGGTTGAGTTTTTATTTTTCAGAAAGTTRTATATCTGCACTAAGTCTTCTTGCGGGTAGTCTGTCATGTTGAATTGACATCCTGTCCTTTGGAAGCTTCCCATTGTGCATGGATTTCTTATGATCTCATGCTGCTTAAAACCTACCATAGCAAGGGCTGTAGACATGGCTTGGCTGATAAAGACTATCCTCACATTCAAAAATATAAAACAACTGATGTTTGTGTAAATTTTTGTTGTACATGAGACACTTTAAGTCATTTAGAATGAAAAAATTCCTGATAATTTGATATGGCATGCAGTGAACCTTCTTCCCTTTCCCTACTAACAAAGTGAGCTCCAATCAGCAGAAACTATATTTATTACCTGAATATGGAAGGACTAGGCATCTTCATGATGTTTTTCCTTTTCTTGTTGGAACTGAATTTTAATGAGACTTACTTGTTGTCTTTAAATTCTATCTTCTCTTAARTACAGGAAATAAGGATCAGTGGCCATAATTGGTCTTCACTAAAGATCCCTGTACTAATTGGTTTGAGAAAGGTCMTAAGTAATTACTATGCCTTACTTAATGAGATATGCAGGATATGGACTCCTCTGGGATGCTGGAATGCTTGAGGTCTAGGGATGGTACAGATAGGTGATGAGTACAGATGCTGCTAGTCCTCTGTCTGCAAATGAATGAAGATGAGCAGGATCATCAAACAGAAACTAGGACTCAGCCTCAGGAGAGCTGTTTAGTTAGGAAAATAAGCAGGTATGTTCCTGTGTATCCACATAAATTTCAAGCATGATTCAGGACAGTTTTTCAGGTAAGATAACATACTTCATTTCTCTGTCTTCCAAGACTTCATCACACTGTAAAAGTATTTGTTTGTGGTCCTCATGTAACCTCTTTCATATTGGTGGGATCATTATAATTATTAATTATATTTTTCTCCCAGTATTATACCATTTCAACACAAGAGTACTCAAACTAAGATGGAGTTTACAGCGGTTGTGCTGAAGGGTATTATACTATACTTTATCCTGTGGTGTCTGTGCAAACATCTGAACAATGTCTTCCCCAAGATAAGGATTAATTTTATCTGYCCAAGTTCATAAAACTGTTTTACTTGTATTGTATGAGATTACTCCTAAATGGAATCTATCAAAGATAACATATGATACATGGTGTAACAAATGTTAGAAACATGTCTCTTGTGATTCTCTTGTACTATTTCATTTGAGAACTATGGTTTAAACTTCTAAAGAATGTAGGAAGTCCTTTGTCACATCAGTGGTAACAGTTTATGGTGATTTYCCAGGCTTCTGATCTTTGTACAATGCATACATAGTACAAAGGCACTGTTTACTTACTGAAGAAGCAGAAACTGATCTTGGAGGCACATTCCTGTCTTTCCAGAGCTCAGAAAGGAAAGTATGGATTATTGTTTGTTTTTTCTTGTTCCACTCTGGGATACACAAGGAGAGTATCTTTTTAAATTGTTCATGACTTTTTTTTTATATGGTTTCCCTCTCTAATGTTTATCCATGATGTGTAAAAACTTTGAATATAGCTAAGCTAAATATTGTCAACCTGTGAATATGTCAGCTCTCAGAATAGGTTGTAACACTTCAGGAAATCTTACTGAGATCTATTGATTTTTCTCCTGTTTTGTTAATTTTGAGTTTCATCTTAGATCAAATTATCCAGTGTTGCCAAGAATCACAGTGTGTGTGTGTGTGTGTGTGTGTGTGTGTGTGTGTGTGTGTGTGTCTGTGGGTCTCTGTGTGTGTGGGTGGGTCTGTGTGTCTATGTGTCTCTGTGTGTCTGTGTGTGTCTGTTTGTTTGTGAGACTGTTCCCTTGCATAAGACTTAGGACACAGACTGWTGTTTGAGACTGATATGACAACATTTGAAGAACTGTCTAGAACACTGGAATCCCTGAGAAGAGTGGAGGTTAGAGACTTGTATCTAAGGCAGAAGATGCAAACTTTTTCTGGAGAGAACTGTATTTTTCCACCTAAATCCTTCATCTGCTTTTATGAAGCTCACCATGTGATGGAATGTTTCTTATTAACTTAAAGTCCACACATGTTAATGACATTTAGATAATATATGCATATCAAAGAGAATTATTTAAAAATCAGCAATAAGTTTAACCCATTTGATGATGAACTAAACACCAAATATTGAATAAATGCCTTAGGAATAACTCAAGTTAAGATTCAAAGTAATTTTGATGCATATTTTTAAAATTTGTAAATATATAATCCTATTTGTGTTCCATATCATAATCAATTACATTTTAMGGTTTAAAGCATATAGATTTGATTTGTAGTCATTGATGCTTCTGAGAAGTAAAACAAAGGATTAACCCGAACACTAAAAACAAATGTTAGATCTCTCATACTCGTTAAGGAGTGTAAAATTCAGTGTTAAATATTCAAGTATTTTCATTTAAACATGAATTTTCTGCACTGAGGTTGATCAAATCATTTGAGCTGCAGGAAACAAATATTTATTCATGCAACGTGATAGTTATTGACCTTAGTTAGAGATTATGAGTGATTGTAAACAACCAAAAGGTATGAAGACATGTGTGGCCTCTCATTCATATATTTTACAATTAATAGAAAGATAATTTATAGCCATAATCAAAGTATTAAGCACATGG
>BDUI01009281.1:52702-70907 GCA_002335545.1 Apodemus speciosus | reverse complement strand
TCGCCTGCCCACAGCAGTGACCTTCTCAAAAGGGGCTGCACCTCTGATTTGTCACCTCAAAGGGCAGGCTCCCAAGAGGTAGGATGGCCCCGGCGAGGTGAAATACCTGGAGTTGGCTTTTTTTAATTAAGGCTCCGCATTGTAACTAGTCAATGTACATTATTGGAAGAGTGAATGTCAACGCCACTGCCTTTTCTTTCTCTCCTTTATCTCTGTCAGTGATTCAAAGACATGATTTATGGTTAGTCTCCGACTTTCGGAATCATCCATCAAACCCCGGTTTCACTACAGGGCCGCACGCTGTAAATCATGCCAAAGGCATGCCATTCATACCCCTTAACCCTTCCAGGGTCTGCTTCAGGGTCGCCGTGAGAAGAGAACTCTGTAAGGTGCCAGCGGAGGGGTCTTCGGGAATTGCTGGAACTTCTAGAGGCAGGGGCATTAATTGCTTGACCTAGGTAAGACCTGGGCCCGGATTCTCCTCCTGGMCATCGAAGACAGGAGTTCACCCTGCRTGGCTTGAGAAGGCCTGGGCTCCCAAACCAGCCTTCTTTCTGTTTGGAAATGTCGGCTCTGAATATCTGAAATGCCAAGTTCCACTTGAAAATCAATCAAGGGCCAGTCCTGACTGTGACCTTGCAAAGACTACAGAATTCCTGCAAAGACCCATTAGCAGGCACTAATGCCAGGYTCTGCAAATSAACAGTCCTCATCCCCGACCCCACCCTGCTCATCACTTCTTCAGYACTCTGTAGTTCTCTGACCCTTYGTGATACTCTGAAAGGTGGGGGTGTGGCAAGMGATAAGATGGCAGAACAGAACCTAGGGACAGAGTGTCAAGGAACAAGGCCTCCTCTCTGACGAGCTTCTCATGATGACTGAACGCATCCCAAGCCTTGGAGAAAGGATTGCGTAGCAGAAGCAGAACTCAGTGTCRGGAGCCTGCACTGTGTAATTAAGGATCATTAACGACCATCTGAGGCCTATCTAGGTGTGGAAGTCCTTGGTCAGCGGGCAATGATTTCCTTTCTAAGTTATGTGTCTCAGTGTCGCCCAGGTAAGCTGATCAAAAACAGTTATGTTAGCAAAAGCTGTATAGGAMAATAAAATCCATAAAGGACGAATGTCTGTCATTGTCCCGACAGACCTGAATTCCTGCTCTTCGCTTGAACCCTTCCTCAGATGGGAGGAGAGGGGCGGTGTAGAGCTCCGGTGCTTTAAAACAGAGAGTGAGGTGGCCCTGGTGTCTTTGCTTCCTAAAACTTGGCTTCGTATAGTCCCCAAAACGCTATGAGGGCACCTCAGTGTGCCAGGGCGTGACCCAGCATGCCCCTCCTTTGCCTGCCACACTCGCTGCTCAGGTGTTGAACCAACYTGACTTATTTTCTCTTTCTTGGAAAGAGCACAGGAATCGCTCAAACTTTAAATGACCCAGCACCACGAATCCCCTACCTAACAGCCTTAGAAGGCAAGTAAACCCTTGCCGTCCTAATATTTCACAGGAAGCGCCTTCCCCTACCTCCCACCCACTGCTCCGAGCCAGATTTACGCAGTATACAAAGTGTCTGCAGTCCTGACTGCAGGTGACTCAGGAACAGGGAGCCGCAGATTAATGTCCTCATCCACAGCGATGAATTCCACTTTCGTGTGTGTGTACTAAGAGCAGCGCCAATGAACTGCTGGTCGGTTGAGCTCCTCTTCAAGGGTAACGCCGTTCCGGAAAGGACCGGTGTCGGGCTGTGTCGTAAGGCAGTCGCTGCTGTTCAAACCCCGTCGATAACCCACCTCCAGTTTTGCTAGCACATTCCGTTATTACACTGCTGGTCAAAGGAATGACCGAGGCACTGACAGTGAGGATGAAAGTGGTTCAGCACTTGGGATTCATAGGTGACATTAGGAGCACCCTTCCCTTTCAGGGAGTGAGAGGAATTCTCTTTTCTCAATAATATGTGTGGGGTAGCCAGACATGTCTGTAGGTCCTACTCAAAGGCAGTCAACCTCCTGGAGGCATGTTGAGACTCTGCAACTAACTTCACACTTAAGACTAAGACGCCACCCAGTGAAGCACTTAATCAGCTTGTCACCTCGGATGTAAAGCCAGGAGGCCCAGCTATAGCTTGACTGACCTCCCTGACCTCTTGCCTAAAGGAACCCTGAATTACAGGCAAGACCCAGGAAAGATAAAAACATCACTGGATTGATAGAGTCCAGAACTCTGTATCTGAACTGAGCACACTGGTGTGAACCTTCCTTTGTGGTGTCTGTGCCAAAGCACTGAGGGAGAATTNACACACACACACACACACACACACACACACACATGCACACATACATACACACACAGAGATACACGTGTGTGCACACACGCATGCACACGCGTGCGCACACGCATACACACAGAGAGAAAGATGGAGACAGACAGAGATAGGGAGAATTACTCACCTTTTAAACACACACAGAGAGAAACAGAGAGACAGAGACAGAGAGACAGAGAGAAAGATCTCACACAAGGATGAGTTGAGAATTTTCTGGCTGAGTTTTAGGTAATTCAAACACGCTCAGAGTCCGAATGGCACGAGATTTTTGCACACCAGTTTCTCACATGCAAACTCAACCGTAGGTTGACCAGC
Organism: Apodemus speciosus; assembly: GCA_002335545.1. Classification (NCBI taxonomy): domain Eukaryota; kingdom Metazoa; phylum Chordata; class Mammalia; order Rodentia; family Muridae; genus Apodemus; species Apodemus speciosus. The sequence goes on along the minus strand of BDUI01009281.1, from coordinate 68,277 downwards.
CACAGCCAGCCTTGCAGAGGCAGTCAACTCCAGTGAGGCATCCAAGTTGCCGACACCAACCCACCGTCCAGAGACCAGAAAGCAGCCTGCCGTCGTCCTGGCCCCAGGTCCTCTTTGCCTGAAATTTCCTTTGTGCCCAGAGACCTCTGAGTGTGTGTGTCCAGCACAGACGTGTGTCCTTCCTCCCTACCTCCCCTCTGTGTCTCCGCAACCCTCGCTCCCTCCGGCCCCAGCCCCTCCCATGTCTGCTTTGTCAAGTAACAGTGTGACTTTGTCTCTGACATTAGAGAGTTGTATATACTTTTAGCAGGGTTTTGTTTACTCCATCTGTATTTCCAATCAGTGAGGGAGGTTTACCGAGTGCTTCATTACTGATTTATTTATGATGTATTTAGATAGCAAACACGGAACTGTCGGCAGTCTCTGGCTAAACACTGTTGACAGACATTAATAACATATGGTATACCAATGGAATTACGATCTTTAATGTTTGTGGAAATTTACATCTTCAACGTGTAATTTCAGGGGGGGCGTGCATTTCTTAGGTAGGTAGGTACAAAAGAGACGATGTTTTAAGAAAATCATTTTAAGAAAACTCCTTTGTGTTTGTAACCCTTGGAGGACCTTGGAGGCAACACAGACGCCTTCCCTGACTTTAATTGTACAATTTAATGGAAAACAAATAATTCTCAAGGGCTGACTTAGCTGATGAAGCCGAGGCCTTCAGGTCTGCTCTGTGAGAAACAGCCCCGCCCCACCCAACCTTCAGTCCACCAAGCATAGAACTCATGTCCCGACTCCACTCCAATACATTCTTCATTGGGAAACTAAGTTGGGGGGGGGGTCGAAGCTTTACCAAGTTCAAACAGAAGGCCTCAGAGAATGCTGGGTCTGGTATGCCTACTTCTCCCTGACAGCAGTCACCCATTCACACTGGGCCAGGACAGACAGACATTTGAACTTGTGACCTTTAATTGGCCATTTTTTGAATTTAAATGGTCTTCTCCAGTTGCAGGGAAGAACATGTTTCAACAGGGCTCAAGAGATTATACATACATACATACATACATGCATACATACATACATACAACACACACATATGTGCCACATACATACCACATACATGCTACATGCTACATACATGCTACATGCATACATTTTAATATGTGACTATAGAACCCCATGTCTCAGCTTCAGAAGGCTGCCCAGACCCGGCACTTCCTCTTCTACATGGCTGCAGCAGCACTCTGACCTCCGCTTCTGGGGTCAAGTCTCCTCCCACTCTGGCCTAACTTCCCTCTATTGGATCCTCCCAAGATGGCTGAAAAGATCCCCTGGTCTTGTCTCCCTATTCAACTGTTCATGGTTTCACCTTCCCTGGGAAGTCCCTCTTGTTGCATGAAGCATTACATTTATATCTCTCTCTCTTTATGTCTCATCGTCTCTTCCCTACCAGAGGTCTGCACTTCCACCAACAGGACTGACACGTTAAACCAAGGGTGCTGTGTCCCTAGGGGCTGTCTTATACCCTATTACATCAATGGTGTCTGCCCCAGCACCTTTTCCCTCCACAAGATACAGCCATCAAGCATCACGTTTAGACACTGCCAAGTGACCCTTAACTGAGAACCACTCCACTGGGGAGTAATAGCCATGACTGTGAGAGGAAGTATCCAAGTTACGGGTCCTAGCTCCATCCTGCCCACAGCCCTGATGGCTTTTGTGAGTCCCAGGTATCCTCCTGCCTCTAAACACCTCAAGGAACAAGGGAGAASTACATGCTGTTCCCATGGACAGCACAGACAGAGAAAGCAGTGGGAGAGTAATGTCGTCGTGTGTCTATTTAATCTCCCCCCAAACTAGTTTCTCTGCTGTTCACAGACAAAGGAAGTGGTTGGTGTTCCTTTTACCCGCTGACTACCTCCGTGATTGGAGCATTGTAAAATCTCAATGAATACCTGCTGGCTTTGATTTTATAATTATAGTCTCACTCCACCTTTGCCTCGCCATTGTGGGAGAGCAAGTTAATACCCAGAGCATCGCTTTCTCTCTAAATGAAATTTAAGACATCATGTTAGCTAAGTGCTTTGCAAGCCTTCATGCAAAAAAAAAAAAAGAAAAAGAGAAAGAGAAGAAGAGAGAGCGAGAGAATCTAAACACAGAGGCCTCCCAGGCTGCTAGGTGATTCTCTGCGCTGTAGCTATGTAGATACTTACGAATAATTTTGGATGTCTTCCTGATCATCATTAGTGCTTACTGAGCCTAGTGCTCTGTTTGATCATGTCTACCTCTGCAGAAACTTTGAGGTGTGGGAATTAGTATGAAGCCCATTTTGCAGATGAGAAAGGTCRGGCTCACAAAGGTGAAACACCTTACCTAAATTACCACAGCATACCAGGGAACGCTCTGAACTTTGTCTTGGTTTTTTTTTTTCCCACACTATATCCACTCCAGGCTACCCAGAATGCTTTAACGCAAGGAACCGGAAGCCAGTTTTAGCAAGAGGAGCTGGCAAGACTTAGCTGCTTTCTTAATGGCTTTGGGCTTAGGGTTTTGAAGCGAAGTGTAGGGTTTTAATGTGCTTTGCAATGCTCTCAGCCTTGGGCGTGTGGGGGAAGCTAGGCTGCCCTGTATTTGAAGAGAAAGATCAGCCACTCCCAGTGTTCACTCTGCCCTTCCCCTGGGCTAATGGGACCACGCACAGAGCTGTCAGGAGTGACTCAGATGTAGGCAGATCAAGGGATTTGACCGAGCTCTTTGGTCTTCACAACCTCTTCCGTGTGAATCATCATCCTCTYCTGTGCTGTCTCTTCTGAGCTGCTCCCTCAGATAAACCCATGGGCGCAATCAATTGAAGTCAACAGGGAGGATAAAGGGAGCTTAGACGCCCAAGGAGAGGAGCCAGGTCTGAGAGAGCCAGGCTTCCACTTCCGGTGTGGGTTCGCTGGCTGGAGTCAGGGTCGGAACTCAGGAATCTCTGAGGGGCGGTAAGTGGGCAAGTAGGATGAGTGGTGAGGAGACGTGGGCRTAGTGATGGAGCGAACTGGAGTATCCTCTCCCCTGGTCCCAGCGGAGGGTGCTGGGGAGGGCCACCGACCTTATCAGGTTTCATCTGGAACAGAAGCACCCTTCTGCCTCCAGTTCCCAGATYTTGGTGAACCACCTGCTTCGATTRSAAACTCTAAACAAAACTTCTCTCAAAACTGAATCGACAGTTCATTCTGTATTCGGGGTGTGGGTGAACTTTATCTCCAAACTCTCATCTGCAGGAGGTAGACACACGCCATGCAACGTGAGGGAGCACATAAGACATCCCCAAACGGCACCGGGCTGGGCGGTACCAGCAAAATACTCAGCAAATTTGCAAAGTTTTGTCTGAAAACACAAGACAGTCAAACACATCAGCCTCTCTTGTATTTAAGATGTTGATAGAATAATATTTTGGATCTATTGATACTGTGTTGGGATAAAGTTAATTTCATTCATTTGTGTTTTAAGGTGTGTGTGTGTGTGTGTGTGTGTGTGTGTGTGTGTGTGTGATTACCGCGCCATTTGAAAACACAGAACCCCAACTTTGTTCAGACAGCTGCTTTGAGACTTCAAGATTGGCCCACCGCCTACATCATCAGCAAAGATGCACAAAATTCTAACAGTAACCACAGCCACTCTTACTTTGTCGAGGCTCTTTCTCCCTTCTTATTCTCCTGCTGCTGCATTCTAGAAGCTCGGATTACAGACATGCACCACCATGCCTGGCGTAAAAGTAYCGGGTAGAACCCAGGGCTCCACGCATGTGGGACAAGCAGCCTACCAGCTGACCACACCCCCAGATGAGCCACACCCCCAGATGAGCCACACCCCCGGCCTTTCTTTTCTTTAATCCTCAAACTCATTGAGACCATTTGCCATCAGAACTTTATAGATGAGAAAGCTGAGACTTAAACAGCTAAGGAACTTGCCAAGGACCTCAGAGTCAGCACAGGACAAATCTGATTCTGGTTTTGCTACCATGGTAACCAAGAGCGACACAGAGAATCTGGCCAAAGCCCCTATGGGGAGTCGGGTGATCCTCCCAACTCAATCCTCAAGTGTCTGAGCCCTCAGAAACATCCATTTCAGTCCACAGAGTCCTGATGTCTTGGCATTTGTCAACAGCCCTTCATATGACATCACAAGAAAAGAAACCAGTTCCAACCAACCACCTTCTGCTTTGAACAGAGCACACATATTGTTTCTACATTAACTATAGACCAAACGCGGAGGCGTGGGGTGTGTTTGATATGGGCAGGATGTAGCCCAAATGTCAAGAACTCTCTCTTGGGTCCTTTCAATGTTCACATAAAAGGGGTAAATCTGGGCTCAGGCATGGTGGGGCACACCTGTATTTCCAGTACTCAGAAAGTTTAGGCAGGAGGAAGCCAGTCTGCATGATAGAGGGAGACCCGATCTCAGAAGCCAGGAAGCAAACTGGACCTACTACATCTTTCCCTTCTGTGAAAATGAAGCCTCACTGTGTGTTTTTGAAATTCAACCTCTTTCAGAGTTGAACCCGGAGCCTCCAACACGCTATGCAAGAGCTGTGTCTCCAGCCCGTTTCTTCTTTTCGCTTTGATTCAGTGTCTCACTAAGTTGTTCTAGGCTGGTCTTGGAAGCCCATATTCCCAGCAGGCATTTCGACTTGTGGTCTTCCTGCCTCAGCCTCTCTAGTAGCTGGGATTACAGTCTTATTTGACCAGTCCCTAATTGGGTTTCCTCAGAATGAGGCTGAGTCACATTCAGCTGGGTTTCATGTCTGCCCACCCTTGCATATAATAGACTCAGATGCCTGGAGTGGTGGTAGGGGGAGGGGTGCTGACAAAAAAAAATACTCAGCGGAGACTGGGGAATGGCTCAGTGGCTAAAGCGCACGCGCAAACTTGAGGACCCTAGAGTTCAGATCCCTAGAACGCCTATAAAATGTCGGGTAGATAACCTGCCTGTAATCCCAGCCTGCGAAGTTAGAGATGGGATCCGCACAGCAAGCTGGCCAATGGGCATGATCTGGGTTCGATTGAGCGTCCTTCCTCATTGAAAACCATGCACCTCTGTGGACGCACAAACACCGGCAGTGCATCAGGCGCCCTGCGGGTAGTGGCACTTTCAAAGACGCCTGGCCCATTTTTCTCCAGTTCACGCTGTCAGTACACGAGACCTTGGGATTTTTATAATCCAAATTGATACTCTCTGTGAAATCTCCTCCACTCCTGCTCCCTGCTCTGAAGAGATTCATTTTCTTGCAGGCACTTCTCCAGACCCAGTGCCGAACGGTGACGGAGGGCGGGTGCCTAACCTCGCCTTGACAAGGTGTGGGTTCTTGCTAATTTGAATCTTTTCCTCCTTTGCTCCCGTATACCTGGCACGGTCTGATTTATCGACGCCTGTTTGCGGACTCACTGATCACTCTCTTATTACTCCTCTCACCCCATTCATTTCAGTTTGCGGCGCCTCTCCAACCATTTCTTATGCCGCCCCTTACCACCTGCTCCAACGTGACAAATGATCAACTCAGACGCTTGCTCCTGACCTGGCATGGTCTCTTCCCAGTAATATAAATGATGCCGTTCAGGGGCATGATGATGCGCTTATAAACACAGTTGTTCCTCTTTTGGCGTGCCCCGTTGGAAATGCAAGCGTGCCAGGGTATCCCGCTGCCCTGCCGAAGGCCTTGAGAGGGAAACAGGCAGCGATCATGGCTAAGGAACCCACAGACTCCTGGGTAATGAGATTGGGACTCCCACGGAGCAGCTCTGTGTGGCGTTCCCTCCAACCACATGGAGCCACCCTGAAGTTTGACTCCACGGTCTGACCCTGACTCTTATTTAGAGCCCCTAAACCTGCTTAGGCAAATCCCACCAAGTGAATCCTCGCCAGCGCCCGGATTCCAGGCTGTGACTCCCCGCTTCGGGGTGATCACTCTTGATCGAAGGGTCAAGTGAGTTAATAAGACAACACAGATACAGATGTCCCAGAGTCTTGAAAATACACGTGTGGTCAGTGCCTTAGTTTAGAGGTGTGTGAGAGCTTGTGAGATGGCTCCATCCGCAACGTGCTCTTTGCACAAGCGCGGGACCCGAGTGTGAACCCTGGCACCGTGTAGAAGCTATGGGTGTGACAGTACCTGCCTGAAATCCAAGTCCCCGGAGCCAACGGCCTCCTGATCCAGTGAGAAAACTAAGGCAGAGACAGGCTGCTGAAAAGATCTGACACGGATGTTTAAATTCCACGCATGCCCACCTGTATGAATGTGTACGTGTGCATAGAACACACACAGACACACACAGAATGCAGCCTTGGTGCACTAATGTCCTTTCTCTGTACAAGTCCACGCTGCTGTTGATAGAGAAGCAGGTCTTGGTCTCTGGAGTCTGACTGCTGTGCTTTTCTGGCCTTCCTCTCCTTCCGTAGATGCAGGCACAGAGAAGGCAGGAGACATGTTCGCAGCCCTCCTTCTGGGCCAGGGAGCCACCTGGGTTTCTCATTCAGCTTGAGGTTGGCTCTTTGTAGAAGACACTAGCAGGCCCAACCCAGAGAGGAGACATCTGAGACAGAGGCTAGCTCGTGGACCAGATGCTTGGGGAGCCCCTCTCTTCTTTCCACACGGCACTTGCCAACACCCAACACGTGCACATCACTTCCTAGGACCTGGGCAGTGTGGGTGTTGGAAGACCCTTTACAAGGCCTCCTCGTTTGAGGTATTCCGCAACCCCACATGGCACGTGTCACCCTTATCCCTGTTTGATAAAGGAGAAGAAGAGTTCAGAGCAGTTCATTGTTCTTGGAAAGTCATGTGAGTAGAAAATTCTAGAATGGTAGTGCTGCTTACCTAGTGCTTATTCTAGTCGGTGTGACCATAACCTTGTTCGAGTGCTTTATCTCCTTGTGCTAGTGGCACAGTTGTTGGCACTGTCCAGCCCTGGGACCCCTGGCACTGATTTTTGACTCTCCAGATTTCTAACTGCATGGTGGGGCTGTCCTCTTCCCCAAGAGCATCACTCCTCTATCTGCCTTTCAGACCCATTTTTTTTCCTTGACGTGATATCAACTTCTTGGAGCATTAAAAAAAAAAAAGACGTTTCTGAAGCAGGATCATGAGAGGACTTAGTCACACTGGAGAAGTCGGCATCATTCCAGCATCCACTCTATTGCCCTCCCCCTCCCCTCTTCTGCAGTGGGTGCAGAAAGCTTGGAAGGCAGGGGAATCCTGGAAACCACTCAAATGCCCACGAGTAAATTGTAGGTGAATAAATCAAGAAGCAGCAGTAACATCTAGCCTCAGACAAGGGCTCCCAAGTAGCCTCTGATGGCTGATGTTTAGGAGAACTTCAGAAAGTCCTCCATCCGTTCCAGACCAGTCAAGCCCAGAACACCTATGTCAGGATGGAATTTCATTAGGAGTTTGGTTGGGAGCGGCTGGCGGAAACAGTCAAACTAGGTTTCCTGATATCCTCTCCGATCCTTAGAGTGACCCGAAGAGAAATCCAAGGGGGTGAAATGAAGATGGACTAGTTAGACCACACAGCACCATTGGGGAAAGACGAGCTCTTCATCGGGAAGGTGGTGGACCTTTCGCCCTGCTTCCTGCAGAGGGGAAAGACCCATTTCCTAGACAGAGGCAGCCACAGGCAGGAAAGAGAAAGATGACAACCCCCTCGTCCACATGTCCCAAAGTGGACAGTCCACCTTGATGGACAGTTCAGTGAAGAAGACATTGAGTATAGAGAGAACCTTGATTTTAAAAAGACTCTGTGTGCGTGCGTGCGTGCGTGCGTGCGTGCGTGCGTGTGTGTGTGTGTGTGTGTGTGTGTGTGTGTGCTTTACTCCAAGACTCTTCACGGAGTTTAATTCTGCCTAGCAGAGGAATGACAAAGGGGGCCATGAGTTGAACTCCTTCTTCAAATATTTCTGCAGTGTTTTGATTTTCTTTCTCTTTTTCTTGTTATTTTTATTGGGTACATTCTCACTATGCAAACTATCACAAGTTTGCAAATCTGTGATCCCCCTGCCTCTTGTCTTCAGAGTGCTGGGATTATTACTATGTTGCCAACAAGCTCAGCTTCAAGTTTTCGTAGAAAGTGTTGGGGTTTTTTTCCTTTTTTTTTTTTCCTTTTTTTTTTTAATAGGCAAAGAAAGGAGACCGGTGGGAAGGGGAAAAGGGAGGAGGGAGGAAGGAGAGGGAAAGGGACAACAGAGGGAGGGAGAGAGGAAGAGAGGGAGGGAGAGGAGAGAGAGGGAGAGGGAGGAGGGTGACAGGGAGAGGGAGGGAAAAAAACCAAATGGATAATTATGCTTTCTGAGAAGCCGTCTGGAAATAATAAAGGCGACAGCAATGGAAGTATGAAAAGCTGGCGTTTCCTAAGTGATTCGCTGTGTCCACTGGCCTCTGCCAGGCACATTACCCAAGCTGAGTCATTTAATCCCCACAGCACCCGAGAGGTGGGATTACCGCTATGCCCAATTTACAGAGGAGGGCCCAGGCCCCAAGACTTGGCTTTAAGTAACTTTGCCCGGGGTCACTAAACAGTTACCCAAGACCTCCATTTAAAATTAAACGGCTGATGAAAGATACAAGGGCTCTGCTGTATGTGAAACAGAGCAAATCGAACCAGGAATTCCCCAGACACCCCCAAGAGGACCCCACTCCATTACGTACAGTCGGTCTGGGACCACAAAACTTGCAGAGGCAGCTAGAAATGTCTGAAGGGCTTGTAAAGCAAGAGGAGGGGAACTTAAAAAGAAAGTCTCTATTTCTCATGTATGAAAACACTATACATTTTAGGGCTCACAAAAATCTGTTCCATTTCATCTAACACATAAAGGTTATCCAATGAGGCACATAAAAGAATACCACGGATGTCTTTAAAACTGAGGAACTTGACTTTCCAACAATTCAGGAGGCCAAGGCAGGAGATGGTAAGCTCAAGTCCCTCCATACTCGAGCTATAGTGTGAGTTCGAGGCCAGCCTGGACAAATAGTGAACCCCTATCTCAAAATGGAAGGAACAAAGGGATCTAGCACTGTGGTAGTGTACTTCCCATCACTCAGGAAACCCTGGGTTTAATTTTAGGCACCCCAAAAGAATCCTTTAATATTTATGGTGGGGAGACCCCATAAAGGCAAACCTGAGGTGTTCTCAAGTCTCAAGGAAGGCCGGCCACGCCTAGGCCACCCACATTATTTAAACTCTAATTCATAGGTGAGCTTGCTCTTCAGTCTGGCGTCACTCGGGGTCACAGAGATGCTGTTTGCATAAGGCCCTGGCGCACCCACAGGCTCTCTTTCGTTTGTCATCTTCCCAGAATCCCCCACACAGAGCCCCTGAGAGACCAGCGCCTCAGGTAGGGAATGAAAGGGAAATGACTTTGCAGTAATTTAGAGCATTACATAAGCAACGACAAGCCTCTGGCTGCTTTGTTAATTTTTTTTTTTTTTAAAGACGTTTGGAGAGACTTCCATTCCTGTCATACGGTTTCTGTCACGGTGATTCTGGGAGAGTGGGCTCTGGTTAATGAAAGGCTGTGGCTAATTATGCTAACCAAGTCTGTCTAGAACATTCTCTCATGTAGCTAGTTCTTCAGAACACAGAGCAAGATGGAGGCATCACTGCCGCGGGTCCTCTTATTTTATCCCCATCCCCAAGGGGAATTCTGAAGTATTAGGATGCATTTTGTTGGAGGTGGGGTGGGGGGCAGACTTGTACAAATTATCAACATTCTTGGTAGTCCAGAAAGCCCAGCCTAACTTGGGGGGAAGGACGCTTGCTTAAATAGTCCTTCTGAAGGGTCAACAGTGGACTTCGCTGAAATAACCTGGAGACAGGTCAGCAGGAGGAAAGGCACGTGAATTTGTCAATGGGGCACGTGTGTGGAGAGCCACATGACTCACCAGACCCAAAGGAGGGCCATGTGGTTGAAGTTTAAAAACATCTTTTGCATGGAGGGGAGGTGGGATCTGTACATGTGTTCACAGGCAGCAGGTTTTGTAGTTAAATTCAGGGAGGGGTGTTGACCCTGAGAGCCTGGGACAGGGCTCCTCTGGGCTGCGAGTGTGGCATGTGGGTTTCATCTCTTCAGCTCAGGCTTTCAAGCTTCCTTGGTAAATGAAATTTCAAAGAGACGGAAGGTTGCAGTTGAGGAGCCTGGTGGGCAGACCTGATCTTCAGACAAAGGGGTCAGTTGCTTCGGGGAGACCCACCCTCTCTGCCTTTACTACTCTCTAGGTCCAAGGTGAAAGCCATACTTTCACCATATATGGGGGGGGCGGGTAAGCACATGTGTGTGTACGGGTGCACACGCATGTGTTTGTGTTCATACCAAGCCCAGAGATAAACCTCGGCTGTCATTTTTCAGGTATCCTCTATTTTATTACTTTATTATTTCATTTAATTTTTGAGATGGGGTCTCCCAGTGACCTGGAGTTTGCTGTTTGGCTGGGCTGCATTCCATTTGCCATCTGAGCTCTCTCTCTAGCTTTGGATATCTGTTTTCTAAGCCACAGCACTGGTGAAAGGAACCTTTATCAGTCTTTTAGTAGGGGAATAGAGAGGTGGCTTTAGAATCAGGATCTGCCTGCTTTTTCCTTCATGCTGGTGGAGCCTCCTACATTCTACACGTGGTCCAAACTAATGGTGCTGTACTGAGAAGTTAAAAAAAAAATCTCCAGAGGGTGGAAAAAGCAGAGCACGGAGGAGCAGGCATTGTGGTTTGAATGTCAAGTGTCCTCTGTAGCCGCAGGTACCTCAACATTCCGGCCCCTACTGGTGATGTCATTTGGGGAGGTTGCAAAACCTTCAGGTGATAGGGCCATACTGGAGGAAGTGAGTCAGGAGGGGGAGGGTCTTGACCCAACCCCACTTCCTGTCTCCTCTCTGCTTCCAGACAACAAACACAATGCCACCAGCCAGCCTCACACTTGCTCCACGACTCCTCCACCAAGTTTTGATCACTCCAAACCATGATCAAAACAAACTCTTCCCCAAAGTCCTACTTTGATTCTCCCTGTCACTAAGACAAACACCAGAACCAAAACCAACCTGAGGAGGAAGGGGCTTATTTCATCTTACAAGTTAGAATCCGTAATCACGGGAAGTCATGGCAGGAGCTCAGACAGGAACCTGAAGGCAGGAACTGATGCAGGGGCCACGGAGGAGTTCATCTTACTGGCTTGTTCCCCATGGCTTGCTCCACTACATTTTTATGCAGCTCAGGCACACCTGCATAGGGATGGCAAGGTCCAGAGTGGGCTTTGCCCTCCCATATCAATTAGCAAATAAGAGACTATCTCACACACACAGCCACAGACCAATCTGGTGGAGGCAATTTCTCACTCGAGGTTTCTTCTTCCCAGCTGTATCAAGATAACACGTGACATTAACCATGGCACCATCTTAAGTTGCTTCTTGTGCTTGGTTACAGTGACAAGAGTCTAATACAGACAGCATAGTATCCTGTCTCTGGCTCCTACAAGTCATGTGTTGTCCTGGCCCACAGCCTGTAAGCAAGCCCCTGCACTGTGGACACAGCTAACCCTGCCTCAGGTCCTGCCCACCATGATGATCTAAACCACCCCTGGAACCACGAGCCAAAATCAACTCTCTTTTCTTTAAGTTTCTGTGACATATTTCTGTCACAGTCATGAGACATGCAACAGACCACATGCTTGGATTCAGAGCATCAAGAAGGGAAGGGGTGACATTTTCCATCGAAGACTCTACAGCCATGATCGATATCAGATCAAGAGCCCATTTCTGGGCATTTGCCATGGCTGAGAACACAGAAACCAGAACAGCTCCTGGACTTCAATGCCCTGATTATCATGTGACCGGAGACGGCTAAGTTCCCCAAGCCCTGTGGAGCTCTACTCCATAGGAAAATCCATACCAGGGTAGCATTCATCAGAGCAAGCGCAGCAGGCACCGGGGGTAAAAAAGAGAGATGCCTCCTGCTCTGTCTCATTAATACCGAGGAAGCTAAAACTTGACTTCCATCCTGTTAGAAAGTTTCACCATGCCTTACAAATGAAAACTTTTAAATGAATTTTCAAATGGCTCCAAGCCTGCCCATCTTGGGCTTAAGACTTTGGAGAATACTGGTAGGGAATTTTGCTATCGTTTCCTTAAATGCATGCAAATTTGTACCTTTTGGCTCTCTCTCTGAAGAAACATGACAATTTGGAGCCTGAATTAGTCCTGAAGAGAAGCTGGTCCCCAAATGCCTTCTGTGGCCGCACCTGGGAGCTTCAGTACAGGGAAGCAACGTGGGTACCCAGCACTCGGCGAGGCTGAGCCAAGCTGACGGCACAGCCGTTAAACCCACGGCAGGAAACGCGGTTAAACTTTAATTAATCAGTCAATGAGGAAAATTGAGCTCCACAGCACCAGCGAAGCCTGCACCCCACTCGCTGCCCTGCCCCATTCCACGTACATACACCACCCACACATCCCACGCGCGGATAATCCGATGGAGATGCGTTTCCTATAGGAACAGCTCGTGTTTGGGATACCATTAAGAATTAAATCAACAAAATAATTGGACTTTTTCTTTCTGCGGTTGCATGCCAACGAACACTGACAATCCAACCTCAGCGGTTGCGAGTCTCATGTCAGAGTAAAAGGGCATCAGAAATAACGGGGTGCAAAAGACACCAGTGTTACCCTACCCTGACTTCACAAGGAGAGATGACACCTGGCAGCAGTGTGTCCAACCTGGCTTCAGAATAGCTTTTGTTTACCTTGCGTGACAGGATGATTTATCTCAAAGCATTGTACTGGGTGGAACACAGTACCGGCTGGGGAAGGCCCGTCCATGTATGGCTCATCCTGGGGTCTTAGCTGTGCTTTCTTTGATTTGATATGAACACACAGGGAAGCAGGATGTAAGTCAGACACAGCAAGTGGCGGTGCCCGTTGGTGTCCCGCTGCTGCGACAGAGCACCTAGGGTAATCAGATAAAAGGAAGAAACATTTGCCTTGGTGACTGATGGCTTCAGAGGTTTGAGTCCCTGGCCCCCTGGCCCTGTTGCCTTTGGGCCCACGGGGAAGTGGGAAGTCACATCGCGGGTATATGTCGTGATAAAGCTGCTCACGTCGCGATGGCCAGAAAGCAAGGCGAGAGACAGGAAGAGGACACGGTACCAATATTCCCATCATTAGCACACCCATGTGACTTGACTTCTTCTAGTAAGCCCCACTTCTGAGATACCACCAGCTCCCAAAAGCAGTAGAGGCCAGCAGTGATGCCTTTAGTATGTGATACCTTTGGATAACAAGGACTTGGGGTGTATGTGATAGGTTAGAAAATTCAATCCAGGCCAGACAAAAAGCAGAGCGATCCAGGGTTGGCGAGCATAGGTGTGCCCCAGCCTGCTCGTCACTGACATCATCTCAAACAATGCTACACTGATCTCCTGTCTCCACCTCTTCTTCCTCCTCATCTTCCTTACTCCCCTCCTCCCCATTCCTCCTCTTCCCTCTCCTCTTCTGTCAGGTGTTCAATCTCTCACAGGTGCGTGGAGCCCCACAATATGTCACTCTCGTCTTTGTCACCCGAAGAAGACAGCTCAGATGCTCTGGCCCGCTTTAATCGTTGTCTACCCATCAATCTTGTCTCCACACGATCATTTGGGTGGCTCCGCTTTGAACTTGCTCCAATTTGTCTACATCTTCCTGGGACTGAGTTGTCAGAAAGCACAACCGGGTTCCCTTTCAGGAAGCCGGCTGTGCCCAGAGGACTCGGAACTCTTGCAGGGCTGTGGCAGAGAGCACAGCGGCAGTCAGTCAGTCTCCGGTTCCAAAGAAACCACTTCTTGCTGGTCCGGAGCAGACCTGTTTGGTATTTTCAGACTCTGATGGTCAGGCTGCGGTATTAGAAAGTTCGTGATCGTATTACATATTCCACAAAGTCCCATCGCTGGGGATGCGCAGCTGTATTGATAGACGAGTGGTTGTGTGTCCTCATGTCCACCTTGTGCGCGACTGTTTCCTCCTTCAGGAAAGGCAGAATGGGGGAGGGCCACCTGCCGGGGCCACCTGCCTGCGCTGAGCTGCAGTTGGCCACCTGCAGCCTTTCGCATGAGCGCCCTCTGCTGGCTGAATGCGCTGCTGCTTGGCACACTGTGAGCCAAACCTGTCTCTCTCACCCCAACAGTTCTCTGGCTCCAGCCAGGGGAGACATTGTTCCCATTTTAAAGATTACATTACTGAGGCTGAGAGACATACCAACGCAGCACACGGCCACTGGTGGTTAGGGGACAGGAAGGGAGCAGCATTGCCCATAATAATACCCAAAYGGACATCCCAGYCTGGCTTACCGTCCCCAGGGCCCAGGGCCTCAGATTTTAATGGCAGGAAGGCAAGGCCAAGTGTGCGGAGCCAGGGCTGTATCAGTGGTGGGGACAGTGGCTGGCCCTGCTGCTGCTTGGATGGGAAGTGGTGGCCTTCAGCTCTGCCGTGCCACACACGCTTCTCGGGCCACATGTCCCGGCTCAGTTAGGGCACAATAAGCTCTGTCCGTCACGTGAGGCTCGCGGAGTCCTGCGGAACGACTTCTGTCCGTCTCAGCGATAGCAGCAGTGGCTGCGGCCGCAGTGGTAAACTTTAAAGGCTGAGGCTGAAGGACGTTACACAGTAAATTCACACTGGAAAGAAGACAGGATTCGGTTTCCATGACCTCAAACGCAGACCCCTGTCTTCCCTCGGGATCAAGGAGACGCCCTTCCTCCCCTTTATGGGAAAATAAAGAGGGGAGAGGCTAATGTGCACACAGCGCCTTTCAGAGGGCCCCCTTCAGGTTCTTTCATGATGTAGAATTGTCTTTTATTCTGTACRTGCTGTGCTTTCTAAATACTGTGCCTATAGGCTCAGGGTCTCAGAGCCRTGAATGGGGTACTTGCTGGSCATAGCTCTCAAACCTGTGCGTGTGTGTGTGTGCATGTGTGTGAATATGTGTATGCGTGTGTGTATCTCTGTGTGTATCTGTGTATCTGTGCGTGTCTGTGTGTGTTAAGTGTAGGAAATTGGGTATGGGTGGGTATATGAGTATGTATGTGTGTGTCTGTGTATGTGTGCATTGTGTGCATGTGTGTCTGTGTATATGTGTATGTGTGCATGTGTGTGCATGTGTGTATGTGTATGTGTATGTGTGCATGCGTGTGCATTGTGTGTATATGTGTATGTGTATGTGTATGTGTGCATGTGTGTCTGTGTGTGTCTGTGTATGTGTGTGTGCATGTGTGTGCATGTGTGTATGTGTGTGTATGTGTAYGTGTGCATGTGTGTGTGCATGTGTGTGCATGTGTGGATGTGTGTGTCTGTATATGTGTATGTGTGCATGTGTGTGCATGTGTGTATGTGTGTGTCTGTGTATGTATATGTGTGCATGTGTGTGCATGCGTGTGCATGTGTGTGCATGTGTGTATGTGTATGTGTATGTATATGTGTGCATGTGTGTATGTGTGTACATGTGTGTGCATGTGTATGCATGTGTGTATATGTGTCTGAGTATGTGTATTTGTGTGTGTGTATCTGTGTATCTGTGTGTGT
>BDUI01009281.1:39789-52362 GCA_002335545.1 Apodemus speciosus | reverse complement strand
ACACACACACACACACACACACACACACACACACTTTTCTAAAAGTCTATATGAGCAACAATGTAACAGTATTCATAATAAAATAAACATGGTCAACAGTTGACAGTCACGAGCTCGTTCATAAATACCCAAATTCCCATATTCCATTGCAAACTCCCAAACTCAGCCACGATAGCCCCGTATGTACACGGCAGGGGTCGCTGGACTCTGGCTGTGCCTCCTTCCCTCTCACAGGGCAGGTGCCCGTCTCCCTCAGCACCGCCTCTTTTGTATCCACCTTTTCTGATGCGTCCTTGAGCCCACAGATGACCATCTGTGCCATGCATCAGTCTTTTGTTACAGAAAATGACCTGAAGGGCTGGGCAGACGTGTGTCATCCTGGAGGCTACAGCGGGAGAATCATAACTTCTAAGGTCGCCTGAGCTATGGAATAAGGCCTTGTCTCCGAAGGCCAACATATGAAAGGAAGGGGAGAGGAAAAGAAAATGAGTTGTGTCTTGTCAAAAGTGAGAAGACAGGTTAAGAGGTGTCAATCAAACAGGACGGAGCCACCTCCTCTAAAAGTGAAGACCAACTCCATGAAGCAGGATAGGGGGACTTTCCCAGCTCCCCTGGGCACCCACATTCTCTCCTGCCCCAGACTGGACACTGTCCCAAGACAGTCTGGTGTGCATTTGTCTCTGATATCTGCTCGCTGGTGTGAACTTCAGTCAGTGGAACATATTGTCAAACTCAAGGCTAGGTTTGGGAAGGAGGACCAGGGCCTGCTCTGCCCAGGCCCCACGGTGCGCAGCCATTCCCCAGGGGAGCGGCGATCACGAGGGAAACTTCTGTATCAACAGAAGAACAATGTCCCATCTTTCCATTGGCCCAAAACTTCCAAGCAAACACCAAGTCTATTTAAACTGCTGAGCCCAGCCTGTCAAAAGCTGCCGTCTCAGCCACACATGTCTGCATTCTCCCCTCTAAGTTATGTGTATGTGCGCGTCCACATGAGCGTCTGTGTGTGTGTATACGTGTGTGTATGTGTGTGCGTGTGTTTGAGTTGTGGGTGCATATGGACTTACAATTGACCCAAAGTTATTAGATGGACACCTCTGATCTGCTCATGACCTTTTGTTCTTATTTATTCATTATTTGTTCATTTTTATTGTTATTTTATGTATATATTATATATTACATTATATATTATACTAAGTATTATACCTGCATATATGTATGCAACCCATGTGCCCTTAGAGGCCAGAAGAGGGGGTTGAATCCCCTAGAACTGGAGTTGCTCACATCTGTACCGTTTGCTGCTGGGAACCAAACCTGGCAGCTCCTCTGCAAGAGCCGCAGGTCCTCTTGCCCGCTCAACTTCCAAACTTGCAGCTCAGTGATTTGTGATTTTAAAAAAGTCAACATTGAGCAATGTCCATCAGATAGTCAGGGATAGGCATGGGGGGCTCGCCCCCGCATGACTGAGGCGCTGAGGCGGCTGAGACAAGAAAACCAATCCTCTCTAAAAACCAGCAGCACAGAGAAGCCCAGCGCTGACCTGCCACTGAGATTGTAAAGGCGCTTCATGCTCTTTCCCTTCTTCCTTTTTTAGTTTTTTAAACTCATTTTACATCTTGGCCATGAAGTGCAGGACAGCCATGCTACAGTCCCGCAGACCCAGAGAAACTGAGTGATAAGGAGGGGCCCAGGGAGCATGCGTGACTCTCACTCGGAAGGGAAAGCTAGTCACTGGAGGTGGATGGAGAAGGGAACTGGGTGGGAGAGGGGGTGCGGAGGATGTCTTAGTCAGGGTTTCTATTCCTGCACAAACATCATGACCAAGAAGCAAGTTGGGGAGGAAAGGGTTTGTTCAGCTTATATTTCCACATTGCTGTTCATCACCAAAGGAAGTCAGGACTGGAACTCAAGCAGGGCAGGAAGCAGGAGCTGATGCAGAGGCCATGGAAGGATGTTACTTACTGGTTTGCTTCCCCTGGCTTGCTCAGCTTGCTTTCTTATAGAACCCAAGACTACCAGCCCAGGGATGGCACCACCCACAATGGGTCTTTCCCCCTTGATGACTAATTGAGAAAATGCCCCACAGCTGGATCTCATGGAGGCATTTCCTCAAGAGGCTCCTGTCTCTGTGATAACTCCAGCCTGTGTCAAGTTGACACAAAACCAGTCAGTACAGAGAAGAACAGGGGATGGGGTATGAGGAGAGGGGGAGAGGAGCAGGCTGGGAGTGAGAATGGAAACCGGTTGGGGGAGGCATCKCTGGGTGATTCCTTTTCAATGACTGTACCAACTTAACCCTTTACACCAGGATGTGAACATGCGCCCAGCCCCCCCACCTCCACCCCGGGAGTGTCATCTAGCAAGAATGTGGATCCGGAACTATAGGCTCCTCAGATTAAATGAACATCTGTGAGTCTGGACTCTCAAGGGCAATCTCCATCCTTTCCAATGTTGGCAGCTGCACTTAAAAAGAAACACCTTGACCCAGGGCTGGTCTTTGTCTTTAATCCCAGCAACTCGGAAAGCAGAGGCAGAGGCAGGAGGATCTCTGTGAACTTGAGGCTAGCCTGGTCTATGGAGTCAGTCCCAGAAAAGCCAGGATTATGTAGTGAAACAGTGGCTCAAAAAATACAAAATGTCTTAGGGCTGAAGGGATGGCTCAGTCTCATCAGTAAACGTGTCTACTGGGTAAGGGCGGGGCCTGAGTTTCGTTCCTAGCAATGACTTTAAAAAGGCAAGGAGTGTCAGGCCTGCCCGCAAGATCAGTGCTTAGAGGGTTGCAGAAACCCACTGGCCAGCCAGCACAGCCAGCGGTGGTCCCTGCGCTCAGTGAGACCCCCAGTCTCTAAATCTAAATAAATAAACAAATAAATAGATAAATAAATAAATAGAAAGATGTCTAACTTTAACCAATGGCTTCCACATGTGCATTCATGGACAGGTGTGTACACACACAAACAGGTAGARCATACACACACACAGAGCACACACACACAGATACTTTATAGGTATGTATATACAGGGACCGCCTACACAGGAAGAGTATTTGTGACACCTGTTCGTGGAATCCTTTGGACTCCTGGGAGATGCTTTGCCTTCCTTGTCTGTGGCCAGACTATAGAATAATGAACAGGCAGCAACCAGAGCTTTTGTGTCTGAGTCATCAGGCAAAGGACTCTAGTTGCCAACGACTTGTTACCGGGCGAGTTAAACGTCAACCCYTTCTGTGTGTGCAAAGCGCACAAACGCCTAGATTGCCGCAGCACCCACGAATAGGTGGAGTCGGGAAGGTTAAGGGTATCCTCACAATCGGTTGTGCCCCTCCTGAACGTGTTGGAGAGCAAYATCACTCTGTAAAAACAATATGACCCCATTTCTAAAGCAATATTCATGCTAAGCCAGTCGGCTGTTAAATATATCCAGCAGTTTGCATTATGATGAAGCTAAGCCAGAATTTCAATTATTTTCTGGACACATTTAAAATTATAATACTTTACCGGGTTCTCGTTATAGTTCACCCAGATTACTCAAGCCACCGTATCAATCTCTTGCAACTGCTAATGCCTTACAGATGCGTGAAGTTAGACAAAGTAAGAGAGTGGCCGGGGTAATGACCTTCATGCCGCCACTGCGCTTCGGGGCCATCTCTGTCCCTACGCATTCCGGTGGCTTGCGGTCTAGCGCTAGCCTCCGCCACCCATGACGTGTAGGCAGCAAGAAATAAGAAACGGTCTGCTCCCCCAGCTTCCCGGAAAACGCTCGACTGTGTGCAGATATTCCCAGCAGTCTGTCCATCCCGCAGATTGTACTTCTTCTGCCAAATGCCTTTTGAGAAGATAGCCTTCACACACCCAAAGACACCATTGCTATTTTAACCCCATCTTGGACGTGGCTCCAAGCAATCTGTGAAAAACTCAGCTTTTCCACGCATCCACCACGATCAGCTTCCACGTCCACACCTTGTCCCAGACCAGGGAGGCAAGGCTGGGAGATGGCTCAGTGGGTGAAAGTGTTCACCACACAGCAATGACGACCACAACTGGGGCCTTGTAAAAGCCAGACAGTGATCCCAGTGCCCACCAAGAGGGAGACAGATGGCAGTTAAAGACAGAAGACCCACACCTGGGTGTCAGCTAGCCCAGTGTGCGCAGCACACACAATTCAGTATGTTTTTAAAGAATAAGTCCATCCGCTGGGATTCACCCCTCTCCCCACCAGTCGCCCCTTGGGCTGCAGGTCTTCCTGAGTGAGGCCTGCTTCCTAAAGCCCTCATCATTCACAGAACCTTTGCTGCTCTTCAAAACATGTGCAATGCTGTTCGTAATGTGAAGTGTGCCTTTATCTGTGCATGACTGCCTGCCCCACGGACCCTCTTCCCTTTAAAAGATCTTTTATCATCTTAAGTTGCCCTTGCAATGACAGAATAGACACAAGAAAATAAGAAATTTTCAATTTTTTGGTATTTTTTTTCCCTTAATACCCTGAAAATCTTGCATTTTCCAGAAAAAGAACTGTTTGGATACAAATTCTAATCAATGAAAATAAAGTAAAACGGGGAAAGCCTTTAAGTCCATCAAACAAGCTCTGAAGTCACAGGAGTCAGTGGCTCCTGGGGGGACAGCTCAGAGGGTTAACCCCTTCATCGCCATACAAACTTCTGCTAGGGGGTGTTGATGTAGAGATTTCAGTTTCGACCTGAGGACACTCTGTCATTAGTCTACTAGGACTTGGTCCCACGGGTAGCACTAAACATCATTTCAACATGACTGTTTTATATTTTAAGATAATCTGAATGTTCCATAATCGCTTGGGTGTGGTGAATTCCAGGATAGGATAAGTTCTGGAGAGACACTCTCTGGAAAGGCCAACGTAGAGCTGAGCATGGTTCAACAGACCCAAAACCTCAGTTCTCTGGAAGCAGAGGCAGAAGGATTGCTCTGAGTTCAAGGATAGCCTGGTCTAGCCTGGTCTATATAGCAGGTTCCAGGACAGCCAAGGCTACGTGGAAATACCCTATCTCAAAGGAAATAAACACTATATGTGTGTATGTTGTGTATATATGTATAGAGGATATGTATGTGTTTATAACATATATATATGATGAATATGCTGGAGAAAGCAAACATACTCAAAAGCTTATGTACTGTATTCCTAGAACTTTCTTGTCATGGAAAGAAATAGAAATTAAAAACACACTAGGGCCATTCTGGAGGAAGGGGGAAAGCGCGTGTCTGTGGAGGACTCCCGGAGATGGGATGTTCTACACATGACCCTCATGCCCATGGTGACGGCTTTGGATATATAGGTGCCAATCCTATATATGGGATGAAGACTGAGTGCGCACTCACATGTCTAGATGGGGCCTGTGAGATCTGCATAGGTCGGCGGGTGGTGTGGAGTCCACTTGCTGGCTGTGATTTTACTCCTGGTTATCCTACAGGATGCTGCCCTTGGGTGCAACCGGGCAGAAGGTACCCCAGCTCACTCTGCATCCGTTTCTTAAAGCCGGATGAGAGTTTACAACTGTCTCAAGAGAAAAGGTTTAAAAATACATATGACAAGCACGTCACATCCAAAGTGTTTTGAATATAATTTCTTAGGATAAAGCAAGAGGAACAAATGCCGTGATAATCCATTATTCAAAGGGAAAATGCTAACTTAGAATGCTAACAGGTTGGGCATATGAGAGCGTGCCTCAGCACGGCACGGAAGAAACCGAGGCATGGAAAATGCTGTGATGGGGAGACGCTGGCTCGGGATGAGGCAGAGGCGGCCAGCATCGGATCACTGTGACAGGCTGGGTGCACTTTGGGCAGTTTACTTCATACCTCAGGTTCCCTGTCTACAAAATAGGAATAAAACGGCATTCTCTCATGAAGTCTGAAGCTATGTTAGAATATGCAGAAAATGCCGGTGCTTTCTTTACGGGTGGCATTGTTGTTAGAATCTGTGTACTTGGTTTTGTAAGAACCGGAAATAGTTAATTATTCACACAATGGCTTAAGTGTGGGCCATCGTGTTAGTTATTTCTGTGACCACACTTGAGACGGTAGCTTAGTGGGAGGAATCTCTGAGGAATGTCTGAGCTCAGACTGGCAGATTTTCATTTGCCAAGGTGGGACCATGGGGGCGGAGCTAAGCTTCCCCTCACCTGACTGTCAGGGCATAAGAGAGGAATAGGGGGCTGAGACCAGTGTGACCTCCAAAGACGTGACCTCAGATGTCCTCAGGATCCCTGTCTTAGGGTTTTGCTGCTGGGAACAGACACCATGGCCAATGCAAGTCTTATAAGGACGACATTTACTTGGGGCCGGCTTACAGGTTCAGAGGTTCGGTCCATCATCTTCAAAGGGGCATACATGGCAGCATCCAGGCAGGCGTGGTGCAGGAGGAGCTGAGAGTTCTACATCTTTATCTGAAGGCCGCTAGCAGAAGACTGGCTTCCAGGCAGCTAGGATGAGGGTCTTAAAACCCACACACACAGTGACACACCTACTCCAAGAGGGCCACACCTTCTAATAGTGCCCCTCCCTGGGCCGAGCATATACAAACCATCACAATCCCCACAGCCATAATCCACCTCCTCAGCTTCCATGACCTTCCAAAATAGTGCCATCAGCTGGGGACCGAGCTGTTAACACAGTAGTGGGGTGGAGGGTGAGCATTCCAGGTTCAACCCGTAATAGCCATCAAGGTTTCCCAGGACAGCCTCAGAGAACAAGTATGTGCGGCTTGTGTTGTGACTTCCCAGTTCGACAGACTAAGCCAAGAGTAAGCCAAGAGGTTGACCACCACATGCTAAACGCAATTTTATCGACAGGCAGTGGGTCTGACTTGGTTTGTGAACCATCAGTTGCCAATCGCTGGCTTAAATTTATTTGTTCTTCTGACCATTCAGGGTCAGGAAAGACCACCAAAGGCCGCCCCGCTGCGCTTTCTTCTTTCTTTTTTCTTTCTGTTCTCCTTCCGACTTGCTTAGAGTCCATTCCATTATGAAGCCAAGCAGAGGTTAAGTCAGAATACACTGGCTAATTGTCCCACCGCGTGTACTTTTATTGATGGCACCCCTTCACAGCTCCCCCGGGCCTTGTACATAGTGGGCTTTCAATAAATATTGAGTGATGGATTGATTAAAYCCATGATTGATTGATGATTGCACCCATTAGCAAAGAGAGCTGAATCTCTGATGGACATTAACGGAACTGGGAAGGCCATTTCCTCTGAGGGCCTCACCCCCAACCGTCGGGAGAAAAGCTCACCGACACCCCACGCAGATGCACGTCGATTCAAAGCATGCATGTTATTAACTATTGTATCATTTAATCCTTCTGATCCTCACAACGCCACTGGGGGAGGAGGGATCCCTGAGAGCTTGCCTTTGGTAGCTAAAGTGATGGAAACTCAGGGCAATGAAGCCGGTCCCCTAATGTTGTAGGACGTGTGGCCTGGCAGGCGTGGGATGTCAACCCGCTTGTCCTACTTACAGACACAACTCTCTGACCGTGATGTTGCAGGAGCCAGCTGAGAAATGTTTAACAACGGGGAACAAGGCCTGATTGCTACTGCAGTAACATTTCCACTCTGAATGGTAACGCAGGAAGAGAGGCTGTGCTCAGACATTGGGTTTTAGATCATGCAGTCTGGAAGGGAAACTTTTCATTATGTGAGTACTTACACTATAATCCTCCTCACGCCAAGGCTTATGGGAGTCTCTAAAACCATAATATGCAGTAAAAATATGGAGATGCTGTAAAGGATGGATGCACATATTTGACAGAGCATTGTGCAGACGCTTGTATAATTGGGGGAAGCCTCCGGGACTAAGTGAAACTCGCTTCTAAGTGAAACTCACTTCTTTGGGTTGGGCCGTGAAATGTTGATACATCTGAATCTGTCACCTTTGGATGGGGCACCACAGGCTGGTGCAGACCCCAGTACTCACAGGCCTTTCTGATTGTACCTGTGCTGCAGAGTTAAGAAAACAACCTGCTGTCTGATCTCTCTCCCTCTCCCCCTCCCTCCCTCTCTCCCTTCCTCTCCCCTTCTCCCTCCCCTTCCACTCTCCCTCCCCATTCCCCTCTCCATTCCCCTCCCCCTCTGTCTCCCTCTCTCATCTCTCTCTCCCTCCACCTCTCTCTTCTCTCCCCCATCTCTCTCATTTCTTTCTCCCTCCCTCTCTTC
Source organism: Apodemus speciosus (assembly GCA_002335545.1). Lineage (NCBI taxonomy): Eukaryota > Metazoa > Chordata > Mammalia > Rodentia > Muridae > Apodemus > Apodemus speciosus. The sequence goes on along the minus strand of BDUI01009281.1, from coordinate 44,181 downwards.
TTCCCTCCCTCCCTCTCCTGGCTTTCCTCTTCCCACTGCCTTAGCTTCTAACTCCGTCCTTACCAGACCTCTCTCCTTCTCCGCCCACACCCTCTGTATTCAGCATCCAAAAAGTCAACAAACATTCAAACAAAACAAATCCTGCCCTTCTTTCCCTTGAGGTGTTAGTGACCTGCTTCTGCTTCCTGGATGTTTTCCTCTTATCTTTAATTTGGGGCTTCAGAGATATCTCATTGGTAGAGCCCTTGTCTAACATATGCAAGGCTCTGGGTTCTACATAAATGATTATAATAATTTTAAATTTTCTTTAAAGTGGGTGTGTTTGCTTCCTTGCTTTTTCTTTGTTTCCTTCCCAAATCCTTCCCCTTTCTCCTTTGCAGATGAGGAGACTGAGCTTTTCACAACACACACACACACACACACACACACACACACACACACACACACACACGCGCGCGCGCGCATACACCAGAGCCACACACCCCTAACTCATATGCTAATGAGCCCAGAGATCATGAGGTCTTTGGGGCTAGATCTAAGATTTGGGTCTCAGCTTTGCCCTGTTCTGATAACATTTTGGGGCAGTGTCCCCTTTTCTATAAAGAAAGACACTTTAAACACTTCCCCTGAACGGGTCTGAGAGCAGGGGCTGCCGCTGTCATGGAATGAACATTCAGTCTCCAGCTGTGGCCTCATCTCTCCTCTCTCACTAGTCATGGCAAGACCTCTCTCCACACAGGACCCGGCCTTGTGAGTTTGGAAGCACTTTAGTAGATGTGGGTGAAGTCAGTGAGCGGCTGGCAACTCGGGATGTCGGATTAACAAAGAAGTTGTGATGATCTGAGGCTCGGGAGTCTGAATGGCTGCTTTAAGATGAGAGATGGAAACCGTGTTGGCAGGGGTTCTGGAGACTTGTACTGTGTACATGGGCGGATGCTCAGAGACCTCCCCCACTCTCCCTCCAGATGCCAGCCAAGTCCTCACCCTGGCTAGTCTCACCTCCTCTGAGACAAAGATGCTCGTAGAGACATCCGTGAGTCCCCTAAGAGGCAAGAGTCACCCCTGTTGAGATTTGGATCTTGTGGGGTCTGAAGCCACTTTCCAAGGTGAACTTACACGAACACTGGTGTGATTTTTTTCCCCCAGAATTGAAGCTCCCTTCAAGAGTTAGGAAAATTTGGGGTCACCGATTTGCATGTCAGTGTAGAAAACGCAATTTGCTTTGCATGCACAACTTCCTGCCTCAACAAAGGACTTGGGAAAAGAAATCGCTGATCTCATACTTTCTTACTGAATAACATTTTTGCAAGCTCTAGGCCTCCCAACAGAAGAGCCAGGCACCCGGTGCAGCCGATAATAAAACAAGGAATGTGCAGAGTTCGGTTACAGGCACATTCCTAGGAAACACTTCAAAGTTGTTGTTGTTTTTTTTTTTAACATCAAAACAAACAAGGGTCAGTGGGTCTCCCTCGCAGCCTCTGTCTATTTATAATTATGTTTTATATAAACATATTTCGTAACTGTGGCAAAGACTTCATGGGCGCACAGTGGCAAGTGTTCTTCAAAACCGTCTTTAATTATTCATTTAGCTCTGCGATATTTTATCTTCCTTTTCATAAATGTTAATCTTTATTATTGCCTTCCCGAGGTGGGGGAGGGGGAGGAAAACACACACTCGCACACAGTCACACCTGCTATTAAATAGCCTCTCAGGGCGACGTGGATGAATTTGGTGAGTGGTTTAATTGTCTCCTGTCTGCAGTTTTATACGGTTCCTATCAAACCGAAGGGTAATTTTTTTTTCGGGTGCTACTTATTTTAAATGTACAAAACCCTCGTGTGTAACTCCATTAGCTTCCCTACAGCACTGCAATCTAGCGTTTCCCCCGGGCTCTAGTGAAATATTGATGGGGCCCTTGCTTTCGTGGTTTCCTGTGATACACTAAGCATTTGTCTGATGTTAGCTGAGTTTGAATGCATCTCTTCAGACTTAGCTCGGCCGTGGCTTCAAAGGGAGCAGGACTGTAGCGATATTTTTCCTCATTCTTTTTCTTTCCAGATTTTTTCCTTTTCTAAACAAACTATACTGCTGAAGCTTTACCACGATACTCATTTTCTAAAAGTCAGTTTTGAAAAAGTTCAGATCACGGGTTCCCAGGTGCCAAGCAAACTGTCAATATTTATGGCGACGCGTGCTTGTAAGGATCACACATCACTTTAGGTGGTTTGATGCGGACGGGCTCCTGTCTGGCACACGTATGTGCATGCATGTGACACACACATGTACACACACGGGGTTGGGGAGGAGCCTGACTTTGTGGATTTGCCAACATCTGCAAACAGATGAGAAAATTCACTTCAGACACACCTGTTTCCAGATGTTGCTCTTTCTGATGTACTTCCCAGCACTTGAGACCAGGGCACCGGGGTTCATTTTGGTCCATGGTCTCTGCTCAGGCTGTGAATCTATCTGTGGATACATTTTTAAATAGCCTTGCAGCAGTCTGGTGGTCGTCAACACGGGCATCCAGGACTCATACCATGGGCCTGGTGTATGCCTGCTAGAGAGGGTTGCCTGGGCCTCTAGGAAGATTACCAGCATGTCCCAGGCCTAGATGCTAGTTAGTACTAACTTCTTCCCCGATGGTGACATCTAGAACATCTCCAGACATTTTCACATGTCCCCCAAGGACCAAGGGGCCAGGGGATGGAACTGCCCCTCTCCTGATCAAGGACCTGGACTTTAAGTATCCCAATGCTGGCCTCCAGTACAATATAGAAGTGTTGGTCACTCCAGTGTCACAGCCAATGTGACAACAGGTGGCTCCGGATGAACACCTCACAGCACAGTTTGTTGTTTGTTTGTGTGTGTGTGTGTGTGTGTGTGTGTGTGTGTGTGTGTGGACACCAGCATTTGTGGGGTGGCGTGCACATGTGAGCATGTATGCCTGTGTGTGGAGGCTTGAGGGCCAAGCTGAGAGACCCTTCCTGATCATTCTCCACTTTCTTTACTGAGGCAGTATCTCTCACTGAACCTGGAGTTCGCCCGTTTAGCTCATCTAGCTAATTAGCTTTTCCTGTCGATCCTGTCTCTGCCTCCCGAGTGGCTGGGACAGCATTTGGAATGTCACATCCCCTTCTGAGGACCCAGAGCATGCTATCAGCTGGGCCATCTCCTCAGCCCAGCACAATACCATCTCCGTACCAACCATCCATCAGCATTGCCCTGACCCACTCTCAAGAGTGCAGACACCATGGGAATCTTTGTTTTTAAGGAGGAAGAAACAGCAGCAGCATACTGAAGTGAGAGCCTTCAGGGACCAGCAAAGGGGTTTGACTGTGGTGGTGGCACGGCCTTGTGAATTCTGCGCGCGCACACACACACACACACACACACACACACACACACGACCTAGGCCCTGGATTTTCCCTAGCCACGGACCTCACACTTGCAGTTAGCGCACACTGAAGAGTCGGCCCAACCCCACAGACGATAGGGTGCTCACCTGCTCCACACATTGTAATCATATTTAATTAGTTCACCCGCAACTTTCTAATCTCCACAAAGTAGGAGCACCTATGTCTCCTGGTTTTGTGTTTCTGGACCCAGCATGGGACACACAGTAAGTCTTTGAGTTCTCAAAGAAATGCTTCTTTATTTAATTAAGGGGCTAGAAGCATCTCCCCAAACCCTGCCCCACCCCACCCCCTGCCCCCCACCCCGTCCACTCTTCTGAGAGCAGCTCTCTTTTCCATATTTCTCTCTTACACTCTGGATGGAAAAGATGGGAGTGGGAGCCCCCAGAATAGGGTCATCACAGAGAAAATTCACCCCCACTTTGTCCTCCTGTTGACCCCACCCCACAGAAACCCTAGAACAGATGCTCTTCCTCACATGCTCGTCTGAGGAAGCCCTCGCCATGCTGTGTTGACAGTAACCGCATGCAGATCCCATGTGTGCTGGGGCCCTGAACACAGCGAGGAAAACTCACACCCCTGATTGGATGCCCCCCCCCCACTGCCTGTCTTCAGGTATTATTTGTGGAATTGTAGCTTTATTTCTTGTTTCTCTCCTCTCCCTCTCTCTTTTCCTCCCTCTGTTCTATCTCTGTCTCTGTCTCTGTCTCCGTCTCTCTCTCTCTCTCTCTCTCTCTCTCTCTCTCTCTCTCTCTCACACACACACACACACACACACACACACACACACACACACGTCAAATGGCCTCTAGGAAGTGTATCTGCACCTGACAGAAACAGGAATAAATGAGTTCCTGATACTCACTGGAAGGACATCCTGTATGTACTCTCTGTCTCTCTGTCTCTCTGTCTCTGTCTCTGTCTCTCTGTCTCTGTCTCTCTCTGTCTCTCTCTCTCTGTCTCTCTCTCTCTGTC
>BDUI01009281.1:24515-37359 GCA_002335545.1 Apodemus speciosus | reverse complement strand
CTCTCTCTCTCTCTCTCTCTCTCTCTCTCTCTCTCTCTCTCTCTCTCTCTCTCTCTCTCTCTCGGTACAGAGAATATAAACAGTAAACAATGGCCATATCTGTGGGGAAGCCATAAGACAGAGACCAGAGCATGCTGTCCTCTGCAAGCAGGCTGAGAGGAGGCAGCCATGCTGGTGGTACTCACCCGGAATCCCAGCCCCACAGAGACTCAGTTGTAGGCCAACCTGAACTACATGGGGAGATCCCGCCTCAACAAATAACAGCAGAACAGACTGAAAAGAGACACACTGGAGACAGGAGTAGGAACGAAATCAATCAAAGAAAAGACAGTTGTGGCATGGGGCGCCCCTGTGATCCCAGCACTTGGGGAGCCGAAGCTGGAAAACGGGGAGTTCCAGGTCACCCTTGGCTCCATAGAAATCCAAGGTCACCCTGGGCCACCTGGGACCCTACCTCAGGCAAAAGCGAAAATAAAAAGTTGCTTCACATTCTTCAAACAGCCACTTGGAGCTTAAACGTTAATTGCCTAAAGTTAACCCCAGGTCTGCGGGCCAACACGCACAGCTCCCAACGAGGGGAAGCTGCTGTTTGCTTGATGCTCTTCCTTCCATGAGGGAACGAGAGTGTGTGTCAAAGATTCAGAGGCGACTTCCGTTTGCCTCCACTGTCAGAGGACCCGGGGTTGAAAGAGGTGATTTTCCACAAGTCCCTTCAGCCCACACATCTGCCGTCTATTTATACTTAGCTAAAGCAGCATAAACAGTTGAGAGATATCATTCATGCAGTGACGGCATCCCTGACACCCCGCGTATACAAATCACCAGGTGTCTGTCTACCTAGCTCCCTTGGTGCATCAATCCAGACGGCCTTTGGGGACAATCTACAGAAGAGCGATCTGGCAGTGGATGGATGGGACTGTGGAAGGAGGGGTTTGTGGGAGAGCTGCTTGGAAGGGCCGCTCCTCCTGGGTTGTCTACAGAGCCAGCGTTAGTGCTTTGAGGTGGCCAGGCCAAGAGACGCCCTTACCACACAAAGGCTGGGAGCCTCCATGTGGTCGCTGGCAACTGAACTCAGGACCTCTGAAAGGGCAGCCAGTGTTCTTAACAGCTGAGCCCTGTCGCTGAGCAGGGCTTAATGCCTGACAGAAGTCCCTTTTGTAGTCTTAAGAAGTTCTTAGGCCAAGCGTGGTAGTACATGCCTGTGCTCCCGGCACTTGAAAGGCTGAGGAAGGCCGACTGCAGTGCGTTCAAGGCCCATCTACTCTATGTAGTGGGTTCTAGGTCAGTCCATGCTTCCGAGTGAGACTTTGACTCTAAATAAATCACCAAATAACTAAAACAGTTACTTGGCCCACGAGGGATAGCAAAGCTGGTAGGCAGTCCTCACTGGCTCAGTCTCTGTCAGTCTGTACCAGATGATGGTAGAAACACACTGACTCTTGATTGACTCTCAGACGAGGCACCAAGGACCCTGTCATCTGAAAGCCCATGAATTAAGCAAGAACACAGCGTCCAGTCACATACAGACCGTATGTGCTCACCACAGTCGGAGAGTCGTCCACTGCACTCTCTCTTTGCCAAGCATCCTCACCTCTATTTATCCACTCAACAATTACCATACTCTCTCTCTCCTAGGAGACCGCTCGGTAAGCTGTGGCACTTACATCCGACACCACGAAGAGAGTAAAACACTTCTGATTAAACTGTGACATACCGGTCTCCTCTTATCACTGGGAATTTATTTCATACTTACTGAAAAAGTCCTTTAGATGTAACTCTTAAAAGATCTTCATAATGCAGTGTTTATATAAAACAGAAAGATAAGCAAAATAAATTAGCGAAGGCATTCTGGAAACAGCCCAGCTGCCCCATGGCAGCCGCTTTAAGATATCATTGATTATGTGATTTATTTTTAATTTCTGGAATGTGGAGATCTTGAAGGAAGGCCTTCAAATAAGTGGGACGACATTTTGGAAGTGTGTACTGCACTCTGGGGCTCTCCGGTGGCAGATATCACAGCCACGCCTAACATACCCGCCCGTCGCTCTCCTGTGGCGTTTGAATGGCCACATCGAACAACTGTTCGAGGACCAGGATAGTTCACGTTCATTGTCGAGTTGGTGGTGTTTAGACTCACCTAAGCGGCACACCGCTGGTGTGTCAGTAAGGATGCTTTGAGAGTTTAACTGAGGACGGGAGCCCCATCCTGACTATGGGGAAAATGAGCTAAGGACCAGTGTGTCCATTTCTCTGCCCCCTGACTGCAGGCCACCTCGGCCTCTCACTGCCTCAAGCTCTCCAGCGTGCGGCACCACTCCTTCCACTTGTGACCTTAAAAAGAAAAAAAAAAAAAAACCTTCAGTCTCTTAAGTTGCCTTTTGACAGGCATTTATCATAGCAACGGCCACAGCCACTAATACAATTGCCACTTTGATGGGTATCCCCAGAGCAAATCCTGTGAATTTAGAATAGAGGGGGACCCTGGCCTAGCACAGAATAAACCTCCAGGGAGATCTTTATGCCAAAACTACAAGGGGGACTAAAATGTAGAAAAACGAAGAATGGGGGGAAAACCTATAGTGTTTTCTCATTAAATCCTCTCGGGCCATATTGGGTCACCGCTCTAATGGTCCCCATTCCTCAGAGGAAGTGGGACACAGAGCACAGCAGATTCTTACCCAGGAGCGCACGGCACATCCATAGCAAAGGTGGGGTCTTTGTCATCTCCAATGACAAGTGGATGTGCTTGTTCAAATAGGCAGGCTTAGTTCTTACTGAGGCAGTGGTGGGTGGGGCTCCAGCACAAATCCAGGCTCCATCTGGGGTCTTGGTACAAAGGGAAATTATCCACATCATAAATATCCCACATCTAGATCATCGTCCAGAGACACAGAAGGATGCAACGTGAAAATGCATCACGATTCTCTCCTATGCGATTAAAAAGTCATCAGAAGCCTGTCATAAGGAACTCCAATAAACACATCCAGTAGCCCTGGTCCATATCACTTATATCCCAGGAACTACTGCCAGGGACAAAACCCTGGGGGAGATAGTGACCGCATCAGCCTAGAGACGCCCTTACAGACACAGCCAGAGGTGTGTCTCCTAGGTGGTTTTAAAATCCATCTACTTTTATACTATTGGAGAAAAACAAAGAGGCCAAGTTGGTAAAGATAAAAAAAAAATATCCAAAGAGGGGAACAGACCAGCTAAGTAACACGCAGAGGACTCTGAGGACACGACTGAGAAAACTAGGAAACTGATAGTTATTGACTCAAGTTAATTTTACAAATCAATGGGTTCCACTATGACATTCATTCACACACACACACAAGCACACACATACACACACGTACACACATGCATACACACACACATATATATACATATGTAACGTGTATGTATTTATGGTGGTATCAAGCCTCTCAACCTCTTGAACAGAGACTTAACGTCCATAATATATAAAGAGCTTAGCAAGAGAACAAGTGGTCCAGTCAACGGGTGACTAGAAGACACACAATCAACAAATGAGTGAAAGAATGCTCTCCAGCAGGATCCACCAAGGAAAGTCAAGCCAAATGGAGGCTGAGATCTTTGAAATGCCATCTTATCACTGTCAGAACAGCTATTCACCGGATATCCAAACCCTGGTGATACTCTCGAGGATGTGGAGGGACAGGAAGGCTTACACACGTTGGTGGGATTGTAGCTTTGGAGATGAGCACAGAGAGTTCTCCAGCTTTCTAAACTCTGAGTGAGAGGGATGTCAGTAGAGGGTCTTGAGCAGGGGCATGTCCCCTGATGGCCAAGAGTGTTAAGAGGTGACCGTACGGAAGAGCACAGGGCAAGGATGGTTAATAGGAATGAAATCCCAGTGGGGATGGCAGAGCAGCCTGTAGCATGGGAGACAGACTAAGTTAACGAGAATCGCCCACCTATCTCAAATCAGGACACTGAATGCTGCCAACACAAAGAAATGGCGAGTGTTAGAGGCTAGGGGCTGCTGACTGTCATGGCTTCTTCATACACGTGTCAAAATGGCTCACCACACCTTGGACACGTGCAATAAGTACATATGTCTCCAAAATTAAAAAAAAAAGAGCTAAAACCCCACTATAATAAATAAGCAAATAACTGTGCATAGCAAGGGTGTGATGAGCGCCTGGGGAGTTGAGGGGGACTAGAGGTGTGAGGAAAAGAGTTTTCACTCCCCACCCCCCGCCCCGCCCTCACAGGGCTCACACTCACCCGCCCCCACGGGGCACCGCTCACACTCACCTGCCTCCAGGGTACAGAGCAGGCCACAGTGGGAAGGACTGCTGAAAAGCTGACTGTACTCTGTGCACAGCTGGGCAGAACCTCGCCCCTGAGAGCCATGGACTTTCTTCAAAACAGAATTCTTCCAGATTTTGGATCTGCGGTCATGGGAAATTTAACTCTGGAAAACTAAAATTGCTCATCCTTGAAACTAGAACAAATGGTGTTGTGTTCGCCACTGGAGTGTTGTGAGGTACAAAAAGATAAAAACATAAAATGAAAAGATAAAATGCTAGCCGGGCGGTGGTGGCACACGCCTGTAATCTCAGCACTCTTGGGAGGCAGAGGCAGGCAGATTTCTGAGTTCGAGGCCAGCCTGGTCTACAGAGTGTCCAGGACAGCCAGGGCTATACAGAGAAACCCTGTCTCAAAAAAACCAAAATCCAAAAATCAGGGGAAAAAAAGATAAAATGCATAAAGCACTTACTAAGTACATGGCCCACCTAATGAGGTCATGTGATGAGGTAATGTGGTCTCAAAATCCAGACTTCTAACTGGCTTCACTAGAACAGATCTCTCATATGTCCAAATCACACCCAACTGGGCAATGGGAGAAATCTCCAAACCAAAATGAGAAACAAAAAGTTCTCCAGGCTCCACTCCCCCAACCCTGGGACACAGATTGGAGCTCAGTTTATTCAGGCAAGATAATATTAACCAGACACGGATGCCTCCGTGGGAGGAAGGTCTCTCCTATACATAGGAAAAGCTATGGGTGAAAACCTGGGGTGAAGCTACACCCTCATCTGGGAAGGGTGAGTTCATCTGTCCGTGCCTTGTTAAGGCCCGCATCGTTTTCCTGATCTGCAGTAGCGAGGCTGCAGCCTGAGGAACTAACGCGATCCATCATGTTATTATGTATTTAGGGGCTTGTGGAAAACGCTGTGATTCACTCAACCAACTGCACATATAGACTATTTAAAGCAGATTTTTGACCCAGTAGACTGTACCAGCTCCATCGATCCTCTCAATGGGCGCGTGGGGACTCTTAAATATGCAGATTATTGACACGATAGACTCTAAGCTCCACAAAAGAAAAAAAATGCTCTAGACATCAGAGTCACAGGGGGATGATATGTCTTTCAAAAAGGCATTTCTGAAGCAGACCCACGTATACAGCCAGCTCTGGGGCTCATATACCTGTAGGGGGAGGAGGCTTTGGAACAGGGTTCTGAGCTCTAGAAGTGGGAGTTTCTTCTGAATACTACTTGGTGCCGCTTGTTTGAGTCTGTGAATACAAAATATCCCAGTACTCTGCCGAATGCCACCAGGAGTTTCTCCTGCTTGGTATGTCCTTGTCTGAGACAGAATCTTGCACAGCCCAGTGGCCTCAAACTCTGTGTAGATGAAGGTACTCTTGGACTACTAACCCTGCCGCTTCTACCTCCTTCTATCGGGACTCTACGGGTTGGAAGAATTTTGGTTTATGCTGCCAGGCTAAGGATTTCTCCTGGGGACTGGAGTGATGGTTCAGTGGCTGAGAGCTCTTGCTGTGTTTGCACCCAGACCTACTTGGGTTTAGCATGCAGCATCCACATAGTGTCTCGGAACTCCAGCTCTGATGCCCTCATCTGCCCTCCGTGGGCACCAGGCACACACATATGCACAGACGGACACGCAGGCAAAGCATTTAGACATACAAAATAAAATAAATAAATAAAATAAATAAATAAGTGTAAAAAGAATTTTGAAAATATTTGATTCGGTTTGCATTAGTGCAAATTCAATTCTTGAACAGGAGGTGAGGGCCACTCATTAGGCAGTAGGTCTTTTGACAGCAAGAACACATCATCTTTGGAGAAAATTATTGGCTTGTCTTTGTGTTGCTTCCACAGAATCCCTGACATAGGCACTTTAAGAAAGGAAGGGTTTGCCTGGGCACACAGCGTGAGGATACAGTGTATCAAGATGTCCACAGCATGAGGCAGTGGGTGACATTGTATCCATTGTGTGGACAGTCGGGATGTGAAAAGAGACGGACCCCATCCTAAGGAATGGCGCTAGCAAGCTTTGCAGCTGGTTTCCCACCTAAATTAACCTCATCTAGATAACCCACACAGACACGCTCAGAGATTTTCCCCCCCATGGTGACTTGGAATCCCATTCAGCTGACAATCAAAAGTATGAGATGGAACTTGGGAGGAAACTAGGTATTTGTTGGGAGGAGCCGCACACAAAAGGGGCGGAGACTAGAGATATGAAAAAGGGGTGGAGACTGGAGACATGGTATAAAGGGTCACCTTCACAATGGTCGTGTCAGGCAGATTGAGGTGAGGTTGACAAGTGTCCCGGTAGGTCAAGCCGACTCCCATGCTTATGTTTTAAGATCAGTAAGAAGGGAAAGGGGAAAGAAATTAGAAAGTGTTCGTGTTTTATTTCATTTTTTTCAGTTTGAAATAATTCATCAAGCTGGCATGGTGGTACCCGCCTTTAATCTCAGCACCTGGCAGGCAGAGGCAGGCAGATCTCTTTGAAGACAAGGCCAAGTATGGTCTACATAATGAGTCCCAGGACAACCTGGACTAATAGAGAGACCCTGTTTCAAACCCCACCTTCCCAAATAATAATAACCAAATTCCTTTTAAATGTTTTGTTCAGAGGCCATCCAGTGTACTGTAGTCTCATTCCACTAAATCCTCAGAGACCAGAATCTACACCCAGTTGGCTTTTTCCCAGTGTGCCTTTGTGAAAGTAGTTTACATAGGTGAACCTGGTGATATTGTTCAGGCTATGACTGACTCACCCAGCTCTAGCATTTAAATCTTCATGTCACAGAAACTGTAAGCATAAATGGTGGTCACCAGGATCTGTAAAGCGCAGTGTGGTGGGCGAGTGGGGGTAAAGAGAGGCTGGGTTGGCCCAGGTATCCATTCTGGTGTTCTGGTGTACAGCAGGGGACCACGGTCAACAAAACTGCAATGTGCTGATATTTCAGAATACTTGAGACAGAATCTTAAATGTGCCTTTCATCAGGAGAAATATTAAAAGGACTGAAGGTATTAACTGCCCTGATTTGATTACTATAAAACATATCTCTATATGGAAATAGCCCATGTATCTCCAGCATCCATAATGTTATTGTATGCAAGCTCATATATACCCAGGAGTGAGGTAAGGTGGCCCATGCGATGTCAGGGCTCAGCTGTGTGCCTATTTGTGGAGACACTGAAGGGAGCACCCAGACTGAGATGGTGCATGGGTGACAAGCTGTTAGCAGCCTCTTAAGAAAGGAAAAGTTTGCCTCACTCCATGGTGTGAGGAGATACAGCCATCGTGGTGAGAAAGACGGGGCAGGGCTGTGAGGGGACTGGTCGGCTCTACATCTGTAATCAGGAAGCAGAGACATAAGTGTTGATACTCAGCTGGCAACTTTTTCTTATTTGTTTTTTAAATAGTGTGCATGTATGTGTGAGTGTGTGTGTTTCTGTGGATGTGTATCGTATGTCTATGTGCATGTGCGTGTGCATGTGTGCGTGTGTTTGTGTGAGGATGAAGTGTACATGTATACGATGAACTTATGGAGGGCGGAGGACAAGCCCCGGTGTCAGGCCTTAGCTCCTTTTTTAAAAACTGAGTCTCACCTTGGTGTTCGCCGCACGCACCAGCTAGCCCACTCCCTCCTTGGCCTTCTCCTGTCTCCGGCTCCCACCTCACTGTGGGACTGCTGAAATGTTAAGTGCACACTGCTGTGTCTAGCTTTGCATGGATTCTGGAGATCCGAACTCGGGTTCTGGTGCTTGGACAGCAAGCATCTCCCCCAGGGAGCATCCCTCAAGCCCCTTGTGTCTCCTTTGCACTCGRCTCCTGGAAGGGAGCTGCCTGAATTCAGGGTCCCCCTTCAGGGAAACCTTCTGGAAGTATCACAGATGTATACGGGCTGTATTTCTGTGGTGATGCTAAATCTGATCAACTCGACAGGAAAGATTAGCCAACGTACAGGCCATCCATCCTGTCCCTGTTAAACCACCAGACAGCAGCGTCCACCCCAAATCCCTGTCCTGGAAGAGAGCCAGTGCGGTACCACAGAAGAGAATGGCAGCTCACTGACCTATGACCCTTCTTGATTGTCTGTGCTCTTCAGAAGTCAAGACAGGGGAAGAGATGACGAGCTTTGAAAGGCGCATGCTCAAAGTACTCTTCACTCAAAAACCTGCAGAAGGGTCAGAAGACCCTGCAGGACTTTCCATCAGATGATGCAGAGAGCTGAGGGCTGTCTATCTCCCAGATTTGGGGAAAATCTAGCCACGCAGCTGCCTAGTATGGGTCTATGCCCAGGCCCAGCTGCCTGGGTTATGTAAGTTACCTCATTTGAAAGCTAACCTAGCTAATTAAGGACTAAACTCGCAAGGGATTCATTTGGCAACACTACTGGAGTTGTTAAAAATTGCCAGTCCCTTCCATCAAAACTCTTTTTTAAAAATAAAAGATTATTTAATCAGATAAGGGTATTTCGACAAATTCAGAAGAAACTGATTAAGAATAATGCTCTGAGATTAATTTTTTTCAGCCAAACTTGAGAGAATAAATACCTAAAACTGAGAAAGCTCTGCTTTTCAAAGTTGGGTTTCTGCTCATGTGACAGGTAGGGTTTGCCCTGGCCAGGAACCCTGGGCTCTTCCCAGCTCCTTCAGGTACCTGTTACAGCAGCCCTCAAGACAGGGACTGTGGCCATCTTCAGTCTCTAGAGGGTGTCACGGAGGCCACAGAGGCGTGGCTGTGACGACAAACTGAAACATGGCAGAGGGAGAGCCTGATGAAGGGCAAACCACCCCCTTTGCATGCTTGAAGAGGGTGGCCACATGTTCCCCTCTGGCTCATCTTACACAAGAGACAGAAGTCTCTGCTCAGCCCCAAAGCCCACTGACAACTAGAGGCACCAAGGTTAACTCCCTTCCTCTGCCTCAGTTCCCAAAGCTGCAGATGGCCTTCATCGCCACAGAGCAAAACTATGGTTGTGTGGGACTATGCCAGAAAAAAAAGAAAGATAGTTTTCAGACATTATGGCCCCTGAGAGAAAGATGACTCCAGGCTAAGGGTGCCAAGAGTGTGTTGGGGACACACCCGGCCCCTGGAGCTTCGGGTCATCTGGAGAAATCAACTGCCGGAAAGTAACTTCATAAAGATGGGGAGAAACCAGAGACGCGGCCTGGCGTGTCCGCTGCGCACCRGCCACGGGCACATACACTTGCGCATGCGCACACACAGGCGCGCGCATGCGCACACACAAACAGTAGCAACAACAGAAAGATCTGGAGAGAAAACAACCAGGAGGGATGGATTCGGTCCAGAGAGGGAGATACAGGAAGGACACAAGCATAGAACAGGAATCCAACAGGTATAGACTCAACTCCCTTCCCAGCCCTGTAACCCTGAGGACGCTATTAACATCCCCTAGATTCTATTTCACCATCTGTAAAGAGGGAAACCAAAAGGCAGGGAGAGCTACTGTGAGGACCAAATGATGCGCCGTGCATAAAGACTTTACACCAATTTGTGTCGGTTGGAGCCCCACAGAACCTAAGCATCAGGACCATTTTAAGTCAGGAAACTAGCATCTGGGATGCTGAGTGCTCCCACCCAGTGAAGATGCTAACGGTCTCTTGAGAAATCATTAAGAGTCTCTGCTAACTGTCTTCTTGAGAATTGATGCAAGAAAGAGAGCAGGTCCTGGGAGCCTGACTCCAATGTTCATAGTCCTTCCACCCAACCATGTGCTCAAGGGTAAGAATGTAGCTCTATTTCTAAGTGGCTGCAAGGGGAGGGAATTCTGTGATGCTGGGCTGGTCACGGTGACAACCGCAACATGGAAAGGAAGGGGTGGGAGGTCCCCTCTCAGAGTCACGAATGGGATGGAAGAGTCCTCAGGACCAGAGCACTCTTTCCTCTCTTCCGACTTGGCATTATTCCACGGAGCAACTTTCCACCTTGGACTTCTCCGCTGCAAGAGACAGCAAACACTCCTCGCCCGAAACAGGAGAACCTGCCCGTTCCCTGACAACACCAATTTAGCTTCCGAGAGGCGACGGCGGACTTTCTTCTCTTTTTCTTTCTTCCTTAATGGGAAGTGGTCACAGCCGCGAACTTAGCAAAAGACGTGGGTTAAAGTTGGTCCGTTCTTGGCTAATGCAGTTAGACATTTTCGAGAAAAGGCAACGAGAAGTGATCATTATCCATTATCTGCATGAAATATTTCAGAGAAAGGAGCAGCGTTTGCCAAGAAGAGAAGAACTGTTTGACTTCAAGCCAGGCAAGAGGGAACAGGATCACCTTCACATTCAGTGAAGTGTGCTGGGTGAAAGTTATTTCAAGTAAACTGGGAAAAGTCCGAAGAAGTACAGATGGTGTGTTCACTTCCATTCTCTCTGAAGGTCATTCTGGACAATGAGCCTGTGTTCCTTTCCTTGGCCCAAACGAGATAGACTCTTTCCCTTCTTGGAAAGTGTGATGGGTGTGTGTGCACATATGTGCATTTACATAGCCTTGTGGGGGAGAGGCATGGAAGAGAAGCAACACTATTTCTCTGCAAACAGTCGTTAGACGTCACAGTCAAAGCCTCTGCTTCTCCCTTGAATAAGGAAGCATCAATCCTGCTGTGACCACTTCACCCCGGTTTTGTTTCTCATCTCCCCCTCCCCTGGTTCCTGATTGATGGCCACCTCCTCGCTGAGGGTATTCTAAGCATAATGATTTCAAAACTAGAGTTACCAGAAAGCTTCTGAAGTGGCTTCCCTTCTCCGTGGATATTTTCTCACTCTGCTTTTTATAAAATTGTCACTGAGATGCATCCCCATAATAATACACACTGGCCTGAAACCAGAGGTAGCAGAATATGAAGTTTTTTTTTCTTTATTCCTCAGAAACCTCTTCTTCTTCAAGTGCTTGTCACCTCTCCAGACATGAAGCCTGTGGCTTCGAGCAGATACCTTTTCCTCGTGGATAGTGGGCTGAGTTATTTCTCAAGGATTGCAGAAATGATGTGATATGCTGCCCTGGGTTTAAGCATTCTTTCTACAGAAGCTCTCTGCACCCATCCCTCCAGTGCCTTAGACGAATGACTCCATGTTAAATACCAAGCCTCACCCTGGAGGAAGCTACCTTCTTAGATACGCACTAACAAAGCTCTCGTAGCAAATGCAAATACCATGTGGGCTTTGCTGCTTTCAGATAAGATTTCAAAATAACAGAAAATGTTGGTGAAAACTGACTTCAACTGCAACGTGGTGGTCGCATTGAAACTTAGGATTCTTCCTGCTTGTGTTGTCTACTGTGGGCCTGGGAGGTTAAAGGACTACTACATCCTGAGTGATTTATGTACTTTCTGGGATCAGACACCCTGACCACTTTACAAATGAGACCTTATTATTACTCCCCCGTTAGTGGTGAAGATCTTTGAAAATATCAGTACATTCCCTGGAATCACAGTAAGCAACGTGTGGCAGATTGGATCCAGCCTGCCTGGCCCCAGGGCAATGCCTGGCCCCAGGCTGATGCACCATCTCGCCTGTTCACGACTTGATTAGTTTTTTTCCCAGCGATGCTAAGCTATCGATCTACATTCCAGCTTCCTTTTTACTCTTTATTCGAAGACAGGGTCTTACTAACTTTCCCATGCTGCCCTTGAACTCACTTTGTAGCCCAGGCTCACCTCCATGCAAGATCCTTCTTACTGGGGAGGATAGCTCAGTCAGTAATGAGTTTGTTTTCCAAGCGCGATGACCGGGGTTTGTGGACCAGTTAATGTGCTCCACTCTTGTGTCCTCAGCATCCGAGACGCCAAAACAGGCAGGTCCCTGGGGCTCACCGGCTGGCCAGCCCACAGAAGTCAGGAGCTACAGAAATCAGTGATCTCTAAGCCAATGAGCAATGGCTTCTGAGCAAGGACACCCGAGGCTGGTCACACCTCCTAGATCATCCTGAGTAGAGCCCGAGTAGCTTCTCCATCATGACAGCAACCGTACTGCCGGCCCACAGCCCCTCGGCGTCTCTCTGTTCCTATTTATCCTTCTGGGTCAAGATTGTTTCCTTTTCCGCTTGGTCTGCTTCCATCGCTTCAGTCACCTGCATTCTTGCAAAGATGTGTGACCTTTCAGCGACCTCTCTTTCCTGTCCTAGCACCCGTCAGTAACTCAGCTCTCTCCTCTCCGAGGCTTTGGGAGGATCTGCCAGGTCAGAAGTCCCTGTGAAACTCACCTGAAGCATCTTGCCTGTGGGAGCAGAGAATAAACATTATTTTTTTTTTATTTCAAATGGTAAATGAGGAGCAGCACAATGCCCTGGGCCACCTCCTTGGGCTTACACTAGCTTCGTCCTTCTGTCTAGTGATGGGGAGAGGGGGGAAAGTCGCGACACACCAGGAGAAATCTGTTCCACAGTCTGACCGCTGGGGCGATGGGCCAGGAAGGTACTGGTAGTGAGAGCTCTGTTGCATAAATAGATCCTTTTAATACATAGCACATCGGACACGAGTCCATCCTGTATGTGGACTGCTGTAATTCACTGACCAGTTTCTGAGAGGGGGCGGGGGGGG